>OMKP01055292.1:2135-19620 GCA_900302375.1 Bathygadus melanobranchus | reverse complement strand
TGTGATTGTTTCTTGTTGAATATTGGGTACCCCATCATCATTTGGCTCACAATCAGCGGCAATCGCCATCTCGATTGGAGGTTCCTCTACTGTGTCTTTGGTTGGTACTGGCACATTGTATGCATCAGCCACCAAAATGGTGTTCAGTGCTGAATCAACAAGCATGTGGCCACGGACTGCTCTGGAGACAGCCTTGCCAGTCATCATGTGGCAAACTGTGTTGCCAGCATACACCACCTCTAGTAACTCCTGCAGTCCAGATCCTGAGTTCATTGTCGCCTGGCTGAGACTGTATAATGATCAAGGCTTTCCAGAATAGGGGTTGGTCAAATGTGAGGACAGGAGTCAGGTCATACAGCAGAGCTTGAGTTGCCACAAACTTCAATGTTGAGTATATACACGATACATCACTGGGATCAAGATCAATAGTTCAATGGAAGGAATGTTACCGAAGCTTTCCCAGGGTGTTGACGATGATGCAGCAGCTGCACCATACCGGACCATGATGGCCTTTGAGAGTGAAGGAGTAGGGACGTCTTCCGCAGCACATCCAGCTGTAACGTTGTATTCTCTGCTGTCACGCGAGCCAATGGCTGATAGACAACAGATTCATTTACAGGAGGAATCTGGCGAAACCATGCCCATGGAGTGTGTCCACCAAAAAGCGTGACGCAAAATGGTGGTGCATCTGGATCCCTAGCCCAAGCTGAAGCGGCGCTATTATAGCCCTTGGTCGTATTGCTTGCATGATAGACTGCCCGATTGATGCAAGCTTTGTATCAATATTTTTACCAGAAATCATAGTCCTCAGCAGGACTTGTAGTGTCTCTGGGACATAGCTCATAGCACCAGCAATGTCACTTGCATCTGGGTAGGAATCATTTTGGATTTCCATGGATTTCCCACGGACATCACATACAATTAATTTTGCAGCAGTTTTAATGATACGCAGTTTGTCATCTTCAGTATTTTCAGGATTTTGTTGCTTGTGAAATGCATAGAGAATTGAGCTGGCTGTTTCTCGCAAAGTGACCACACATTGCTTTGTACCTAGGTCAGTCAGTATAACTCTCTCTCCAAAGTGTTCCTTTATTTTCTTTTTCATGTACTTAGCACCATATGGTTCATAATCTGTGTTTTGCAAGAACTCATTTTGTTTAACTTAATTTTGCAAGTCATTTTCAGAACAAGATCTTGTATAGTCATTTGCTCGTCATCATTTTCTTCAAACCATTTTGCCACCTCTAGGAATGCTGCTGTTCTCTCTTCTGTCTCAGGTTTTCCAACTTTGAGTCTTTTGGGTTTGTTGCCAGAGTTTGCAGATAACTGACTTGGAATATTCTTCAGGTTCCTAAAGTTAGTGCTGCATTGAACGTGGTACATTGCATCAACCGCATGAAGGTCATTGACAGATGCAATTCTCCCTAATACTGTTTCAGACCACTCGTCATTTCTAGAATGGCAAACCTGAACAATGCTTTCCTGAAAGTCTCCTGTTCTTACTGGGTACACATCAAATCTCTCTTTCTGCTTCTTGTTCTTAGCAGTTTTAGCTGGTTGTCCACAGAACAGGCAGTGCTCTCGAAAATTGAATATGTTTTGTTCTGAGCGGAGATTACGTCGGGTTTCTGATGATGGTTGTTGCAGGGATGCTACATAACGTACAATATTCTGTGGTTTACAGTAGGTGCGGCGGCATTCAACGTGTACTCTTTCTCCTGGAATTGTCACTAAGTCACTTCCACGTTGAGCACTCGCACAATTCACCCAATCGCTGCCTTTAGCTTGTAAAACAACAGTCAATTTTCCATCAGAGAGTGATTCATTACATGTGCAACACTTCTCCATTATTGACTGTAACCGAAAATAGCCTGTAGTTCCCGTATAACAGCCTATAGTTTTGTTATAAGTGTTCAAAAATAGCTAAAAAGATTTTTTGGATATTTTATTTGAATTCCTCACCTCAAAATGTATCTAGAAGTCGATGGAAATCTCAAACGGATGAAATTTTGACCCACCATCATTTTTATATGCCATTTTGTCGATAATTGGTGGCCATCTTGGATTTATGCAAATTAAACATCTTTCCTCAACTAGGATTTCTTAGGACTTTTAGTATGTTGATCTGGAGACTTCATAGAAATGTTCTGTGGTGAAAAAAATTCTATTACAATTTGTTCCAAGTTTGGCCCCAAATTGGGCTAGTTTGCCTGGACTAATAGGCCTATCAGATGTAATTGCAGTGCTAGCGCTAGTGCTAGTGCTATGGGTGCAGTGTTATGCTGAAGTCTTACACAGACTTAATACTAGTGACGTTAGCTTTCCTAAACTACACAACATTTACATTGCGGAATCTAAATGAGAAACGACGGCAATATATATGGAAGCCCATTTCTGCCAGTAAAAGAAAAAAAAAGATGAAAAGTTAAGCCGAAATGATGACATAAAAAGCCAAAATTCTGAGATTAAAAGCCTAAATTCTGAGATAAAAAGTCATAATTATGAGATCAAAAAAGTCGAAATTATGAGATAACGTCATAATTATGAGATACAACGTCAGATACAACGAGGGACTTATATTTTTATATCTTTTTTTTACGATCTAACATCTAAGTCACCTGTAAATAGTTATTTAGGATTGCATATCGTTTGAATGGTTAGGCCAACAAGGTGATGAAGGGACCTTTGAAGACAGCGCCACTGGGGGCGTGCGCACTTTTTATCTCATAATTATGACTTTTTGTCTCATAATTTCGAATTTTCATCTCATAATTATGCCTTTTTATCTAATTATTTCGATTTTATATATCAGAATTATGACTTAACATGGGGATATTTTTATTATCAAGTCTTAGTTTTCATCTTATTTCCTTTTGTTTTACTGGCGGAAATGGGCTTCCATACTATTGCAAGTGTTACTTTTTTAAAAAGATTTTCCCAGAGAACATTTAGCTATTGAGTCTTTCAGGCGGTCTCAACTGTCAATGAAAGGTCTCAGACCCACCCTGGGCCTAGTTAATTAGACTAGAAGGACAATAGTACAAACATGGACACATTTCAATTATGGACACATATTACGCGAGACACGTAGCCTACTAAAGAGTATTAAATGGACTGCATTTATATAGCGCTTTTATCCAAAGCGCATTACATTTGCCTCACATTCACCCATTCATACACCGACGGCAGTGTCAACCATGCAAGGTAACAACCAGCTCGTCAGGAGCAGTTAGGGTTGGGTGTCTTGCTCAGGGACACCTCGACAATTAGCTAGAGGGAGCCGGGGATCGAACTAGCAACCTTCCGGTTGCACAGACAACCGCTCTACCCCCTGAGCTACTCTTTAATACGAGTCTCCCCGTATTAAAGAGTAACTCAAACATGTTTCTACATTTCAACGCGATAGGGGATAATGACTATGCGTATAGTTAATAGGTCTATGATGTTGTTTGAGTCAACATTATACTTACACGCTATAGGGCCATCCACTCCATCCAGGGTCGACCTCCACACGTCGGGGCTCTGCGGGGCCCAGTTGTGCGACCACCTGGACCCTCCTCTAAGCTCCCTCGTCCCAGGTATGTCGGCTGAAGAAGCTGCCCGTCACCTCTCTTTACAGGTAGACACGCCACTCAGAGCTGAAGTAGTTCACTACCGAGTCTTATGGGGGACAGACGAGACAGTGGCGATAGGCGTTCCAGCGTGTGCGTGCGAGCGCGTATGCGTGTGTGTGCGTGCGTGTGACCAAGCGAATAGCCCCACCCAGATACTTAAGCCTACAGCTACGCTCGCTATTTCTTAGAAAATCCTAATTCTGTATTCTTTTTATAGTTATTAACAGGCATGGTTTATATGTATAGGCGTGATGATGATCCGAGAGGAGGGTCCCAGTCAGTGTCGTCCCTGAAACATTCTCAGACATCCAATAGTAAATAATCCAACAGGTAATAATATCTGCACAAACAAGACAAAACAGCCTACATCCAGCCATCAGTGTGTAGGTATAATGTGAGGGCTGGGGTTCCAGCCACACATATTTGACCTGTAGATAATGATATCAGATATCAGATAATGATAACACATGGCTTTGGTTTCATATAGCATACTTTTATCTTTGTTAAGAGTTTGCCTCTGCTTTGGGGAGGAATGTGTCCCAGGGACAAAGGACCAGAGCCCCACAGTCAGCAGCTGGGTTTAATACAGGTATGGCTGTTTAATACAGGTATGGCTGATTGAGTGGGACTGATTGGTAGAGCTGATTTAATGTTCTCATAGGGGGGGAAATGGGAAATGGAAAAAGTTTATGGGCATATATTTAATATATGTATAACTATTATATAATACGATAGTTAGAATTAATAGAATACATACATATAACCTTTATTATCATAGTCCATCCCCTCATGTGTCCTTTAGTTTAAGTTAAACTAAAGGACACATAAATGGGTTAAACTGTCTAACCCATTTATAGTGGCCCTCATGTCTTCGTTGCGTTTTAATTTCTGTTCCTGGTTGTCCTTCTGCTCTCATGCTCAGCAGACGTTCCTGTTTTTTGTGGGGTTCGGTCCCTAATCTACCCTAAACCACGGCGCGGTCGCTTGAGAGCGCAATAGTTGAATAGACTAATAATATGTCTATTAAATTACTCAAGTACAGTGCTTGAGTCCTTAAATACTTTCAGAGAACACTCAAGTAGTGAGGCAAATCAATGTCATTGTAATGTGCCTCAAAAATAATTCAAAAATGAATTTATAGTATATTTGGAAAATGCTCAAGTAGAGTTACATTTGATTGGTTATGAAATGTGTCAACATTTATTTATCTGCTCACGCATTGACCTACATTCCTCCGCACACAAAATAACCCAACTCATGGTTTTTTTCAACAGTTTTTTTTCTTTACTTGCTTGGTAAATTGCAAAAATAGTTGTTAAGTCGCTTTCGACAAAAGCGGAAACACTAAATTGTAATGGACAATAGCAACACAGTTTTGTGGGGAAAAAGTTCATTTTTTACATTTGTGTGTGTGCGTGCGTGTGCACACGTGGACTGTTTCTGCACGCTCATGGTTTGGAGTCTATAATCCCACGGATCCAGTTATAGTCCAGTTTCTTCACCCCTCTCAGTTCCCTCTGCTGGGTTTTGTTGAGAACTGGGCCCGCCGTCTGCGCGTCTATCGTCTCGTGCTCCGGTCTCGAGTGTCCAGCCTCCATTTCCTCCTCGGAGTCTTCTTCCTCTTTCACGCTCTCCATTTCCTCCTCTGTGGGCTGTTTTTCCTCTCTGAGGCCATGGGAAGAGGCATGAGGAGGAGATCACATGATGCAGGGCATTTAGGGCATGCATCAGCAAGTTTTCTTGGTACAAAACGGTACAAAATTCGCCAAAGGCTTGTCTTGTGCCTCGTCATGGCAATGCACATTGAATTTCCCTATAATACCAACTTGTTAATCTGCCAGAGAGCACTTTATTAACAGCAGCTGACAGACAAGAGAATGGTGCAAATCACACGCAAATTCACATAAGAGCAAAAGGAGAGTTTATTACCTGCTGTCGGAGACTGAGAGGAGCAGGGAGCTGACGAACATGGAGCAGAGGACGGAGGTGGAGGGGAGGACGTGGGCCGGGGTGTGGAGGAGCTGGATGGAGGATCAATACAAACTAGTATTATTATTCATATTCATTACTTACTGCTCAACTGTAACTTGGAACACGTTTTACCACCATTTGCTTTTACAGTACAAAATCTTTCCACACAGACAATGAAGTGACATTTACTGTTAATGAAATTATATAATAAATTAGGTTTCGTGTTGTACTGTAAATTCAAAAACAACTCATGATCATTTGCTTTTACAGCACGAAACTCCCACACAGATGGTTGAGGTGGCATCTCTAATACAACCTTAAAATAAACCAAATCCCGTAAGTCGTCATGGTTACCCACCTCCTTGATGGCGGCAGAGCCCTGTGGAAGCAGGGTTCTCTCCCCTGATTGGCTGCTCAGCATGTCCCTCTCTTCCTGTTGCTTCCGGTGTTTCCCCAACAACAGGTAGAACGGCGTCATTGCAACGCTGTCGTCAATCGTTGGCTTAAACGGAAAAACAACAAAACAACAATCAAATAGACACCTGTACTCCTATAACATTGGTCGAAATACACATTCCACACATTCTAGTATCTATCTTCTATAAACATTAAGTAAATATCACAACTCTGCACAATAAACAACATAATGGTACGGAAGGTTGAACAAACCTATAACTCCACTCCATTTGCAGGTCAGTATTAACGAAACTCAGGTTTTAAGTTCAGGACAGTTTACAGACACCTACCTGTTTGCTAGAAGCCATCAGTCGCTCCTCTTCCGTCTTGGTCAGGAATGTCAACAGGTCCTGGAGGAACACAGCAGTGACACATTATAATCCAAATACAAATAGCATGGCTAAGTTTAATTCGTCTAAACATAATTTGGCAGCACCGTGTTTGAGCTGGCTTGAATTTGTGACAAAAAAAATGTTGCCAAGGTCCTCAAACTGAATTCTGAAATGAAAAAAAACCCAATCGTTTCACTCCATAAATGCGTTCATATCATTTCAGCACGCGCACTACTCCACAATGCTCGACCAATACCGCTAAATACGCATGCTTCTGATCGGTGACAGCGAAATCTAGCAAAGTGAAAAACACATGAACATAACTTCTGCTTCTACCATTTGCATTCGTGAGCAGCTTTATTGACTAGCTAGCGGAGGGGTGGTTAGTATGTGTATTCGGTTCTGCTACTATAGCCACAGTAACCAAGGTGAAGATGCTACCATGTTGTGGGTCAGGAAGTAGAGCTGGGAGCAGTTCAGCCACTGGCTGCTCTCCTCGCAGCTGTCCAGAGTGTGCTCCCGCGGGGCGAACACGGCCCGCGTCACCCTGCCCGGGCACAGCGCAAGCTGGGAGAAGTGAGGGCGTGGCTCGCTGGGTCTGAACACAAACACTGTACACGAACACACACGCACACAGAACACGTTAAAAAGAGAGATTTTTTATCATCGACCGGTATGGACCCCCTGGTTCCTGCTCCTAGTGTCTCCATGTGCATTTTCTTCTTTTGTTTTGAAGTATTGTTATCATTTTCTGCCTCTGTGTCCTGACAGGCCTCTAAACAAATAAAATGTATTATTAAAGTAGCATAGACTGTCAATCACTTCGACTTAAACTGTCTGAAATTTATTTTTGCCATTTACATTTCTACTGCTCATATATTTGTGTACATTGATAACCCACATATCCCATCTGGGGTTAATAAAGTACCTTATCTTATCTAATCGTCATCTAGATCCAAGATGGAGGAGAATAACAAGCAGTGTGTCGGTTGTAGGCATCGTAAGGGTCAAAAGTGGGCCAAAAAGCTTTTTGTGAGTGAGTGAGTAAGGGAGTGTCTCACAGTCAGTGGTAATTGCTGGGCCACAGAAGGCGGCCACATTCTCCGACAAAGGGTCAGCCAGGAGCAGGCTGACTTCCAGGGAGGTGCTCCACTCCACTGTAGGAGAGCCGGAGAGAAGCAGGAGAATCCAGAGAGGAGAAGGAGATAAAGGAATAGGACAAAGATGAAAATGAGAAACAGGAGGAGAAACAGGACAAAAGGAGGGAGGAAGGAGACCAACTATTATAAATACGTCTCCTGAACCAGTAATGGAAATATGGACATTCATTTTTTACATGTGCACGGGTGTCCCTCGCTCATGCATGTGGGTCTTACGGGAGCAGGTGAGCAGGTTCCAGCAGCACAGAAGGTTCTTGTCAGTGGACCCCAGCAGGTACTTGGAGCAGCTCAGGCGCCCAAAACACAAGTTCCTAGAGGAGGAGGAAGCAAAACCCCACTGTCAATCTTCTGGCTTTACTCTGGTCATCCTCAACTCCAAACACACCAACCCCAGGAAGCCCTCATATATTTAGACCAGTCTGTGTGTGTGTGCATGTGTGCGTGCCTGTGCGTCAGAAAAATAACCCAGTTGACAGCAAAGAAGGCGAAGAGGGAGAGTGATAGAAGACAACAAAACAAGAGTATTTTGTGCACCGACAGTGAGTGAACGAGTGAATGCGTGTTCTTACCGGATGGCCCCTGGTGGTTGCGACAGCGTGGTCAGCAGATCCCAGGAGGCGGGGCTCCACACCGTCACCACTTCCTGGAAGCTGACAGCCAATAGGGAGCCGTCGGCTGAGAAACAGCAGCACTTGGGCACCAGGCTGTGATAGGCTCCCACAAAGTCACATGACCAAGAAGGCTCCTCATCTGCGAGACGGAGATAGGACAAAATAAAGCATTTTCCAATGATAACGTATGATGACGCAAGTCCTGCCATGTTTTACATGCACAAAGCCAGTGGATGTCCCTCCATGTAGTGTAGTACCACTGGGTTGCAGATGGGTCCCTCAAAAACCCCAACGATGGATTTACACTTTTCAGAACCTGACGTCATTCCCACCCCTGTCCAGTTCCCCAACCCAACTCTAAAGCACCGGCGAAGGCTCAGGCAGGGACCAGACTTCTTACCGTCTGCGGGGTTTGGCTGGGTCAGCTGCCACACTTTGAAGTGTCCGTCCAGGCTGACCGTGACCAGCGTGGTGGTGTTCTGGCTGGAGGGGCTGAAGCACATCTCGCTAATACTGCCGTCGTGGGGGGAGGTGATGGTGGTGTTCAGCACAAAACTGGACATGGTAGTACTGGTTAGAACTGGAGCAGAACTGGTTAGAACCGCTTAGGAACAGAGCAGAAAACCAGTTTGAATTGTGTAGGAATATTGATCTTGATCCTCTATAGAGAGGAGTGCTGCTGCCTGACCGCTTCACTTGGAAGCCCCCGATGTCGGGATGTTCCTGGCGGGCGGTCAGTCATTATTTTGAAACGCAGGGGACAACAACCATATACCACAGCGAATGCTTTATTTTGGACTACTTAATTATATATCCTGCCTCATAACTTATAAAATATATATCAACATAACATAAAATGTATTTATAAGATGACTACAAAACAATGACAATATTTTTGTCAACGGTTTATTGGAGTCAATAGTAGCATAGTGTTCCATTGTGTCACGTACTTGGGGCACAGCAGCATTAGTGTACAGTGTGGTTTCATACTGTATCATAACTGTCAGGTCAACGGCATCATGTATTATAACTGTAGTTGTAACAGACACGGTGGTGTACAGTATCTGAGCGGGGAGGGGGGCTAACCTCTGCTTTTGCTCGTCGAAGGCCCACAGCTTGAGGTTGACCTCCAGCTCCTTGGCGCTCCTCTGCTCCACGGTGGCCAGCCAGTCGCCCCGGGAGTCCAGAGCTGCCTTCACCACCTCAAACTGATCCAGGTTCGCCTGGTTGATGAACTCCTGCTGCACTATGTCCAGCTACACAAACATACACACACACACACACAGTAAAACCTTGGCCATTGTTGATGACATTTCACAGATCAAATGAATTGAAACGATCTCTATCTGCAACGTACCATAACAGCAACAAAACACAAACGCCAATATGCCACACACATAATGCAAGTAGTCTAGTTCAACGCTAATGGGCTCAAAGTGGCAACAATATTAAAGTACGCATGGCACAACATGCAGGCATTTTGCGGATCCGGTGCCAAACAGAGTTGCATAATTGCTCCAGTAACCTGATTCCAAAGAGTAATTTCCAAATAACCTAATTTCAACTCCTCAAACGAAATACCAGCGCAAATATACACCACGTTCTCATGTGCGTCCACACACACACACACACATGAAATGTGCGCAAGCACATATCACCAGCAACTTAAACCATGACTAGAGAGCAAATAAAGCTTGTCAAAAAATGTTTACAGTGTTCACCAGCAAAAATGAACTTGCCAAAAACAGGACAAACACCACGACCACAGAACACCTCACTGTACATGATTTGATCGGGGCCCATGTCGATTTGAAGTCATAAATATTTTTAAAAAAAATTTCCCCAAGGACAATCGAAGTTGGCGTCAGTAGGCCAGGCTACCATAGGCTCATGAGAGCTGGAGGCAGCTGCGGTGCAATTGGCACAATCCTTTTCACAATATAATTAGAATTAGTTGGCACTTACTAAAGTGCCGCCGCAGGCAACTGCCAAGTTTGCCTACATGTACGCGCCATCCCTGAACAGCAGCCTCTGTTTATTAGCGTTTGCTGAGGTCCTAGTTTACTTCTGCACTCTGTATAGAGGCTGCAGGTGGTGCTTACGTTGTAGAGCTGCTTGTCTCGCTGCAGGGCGTAGAACTGCAGATGCCCTGGCTTCCCGTTCAGCACCAGGGCCTTGGTGCGGGGGTCCACCATCAGGTCTGTCTTCACACTGTCCCCTGGGAGGAACCAAGAACGAGGGATGTCCAAAAACGTTAGTCATTGAGCAGATGTATCCAGTGATACAAATCCAGAGTTAAGATTGTTTGTCTCAAACTGTCAATTCTAGTTCATTTAGTTTAAACTAGAAATGACAGCTGGCTTCTCAGGACAACATCCAGGTAACCCCCCTTCTAAAGCTAACCCTCAAACAGACAAATATGCCAATAACTGCTTAAAACCACAGCAAGACAGAAGAAATTATTTGCCAGAATTGAGCTCGTCTGCCATCAGACTTTAATCTATTAATCTATTAGAGTCTTTAGATTAGATATTAATCTAAAGTCTGATTTGTGAGACTAGGTCCCAACAGACACACTGCAATTGTCTTTTGGCTCCAGAGAAGAAACGGTTTAAGAACCCCTGCATGACTCATACAGAACGGTGTGGACCAGCTCACCGTGGACCAAGCCCTGGATGACAGCAGACACCTTGTTGCCGTTCTGGATGACCGTGATTTCTGGCGGGGGGGACGGACAGGGAGGTCAGTCAGTCATTCACTCAGTCAAGAGTCGTAGGCTACTAAACCGTTCAGCCCTGTAATGCTTGCCAAGAGGGTTAGGGTTAGGCTAACCCTAAACCCTTGCCAGCACATTTCATATTATATACGTTATATTTTTGTTACTTAGGTTAGCTTCCCATTAATTGTCACTGTAGTGTTTTTTGTAGAACGTAATGCTTGCCTTGTCAGAACGGCCGTGTTATATCGCACATCTGAGAATAAAACACTGACTTTGACTTTCTAAAGCAAAATCTAATATGGCTGTTGTTTTCAATTCATATTATCACTATGAATACCACCATTAATATTTGTATTAATAGTAATATTAATATCACAATATTTTTTTTATTAAAAAAAAACATTCAAATCCTGATTTGAGATTTGGATACCGACCTAACGAACGAATATCCGAGGGCTCAGCCCTACACTATATTAGTTCAACTGTAAGAATTGACGCTTGCAGTACAGAGAATCCTGCAAACCAAATTACTATCTTCATCAGACCAACAGAGCTTATCAGTTCTACATCTTTCTGTCGAGGTGCGCTTGATGCGAGCTACGGCGCCTCACTGTTGTCGGTGTGGGAGGTGCAGAAGAGCGACCCGTCAGGGGACACAGTGATCTCTGTGATGGCGGAGCCCAGGCGGGGCAGGAAGTCCTTTTCACCCTCCTGGCCGTAGCGCCACTGGACCAGCACCGACTCCAGACCCCCGCTCAGCAGGTTGGTACCTGGTGCCAATGCACAGCAAAACAAACCAACCGCCAACCGTTTAAAACAGAGGGAAACAAAACCAACCCCAAACAATGAGGGTTTTCATGCTCATCAACTGAGCGTGTTGAAATGTCTACATATTAAAACAGTACAAAGTCAAATGAAGTGACGTACAAAAATGAGGAAGCTGTTAAGAATAAAGCAGTGTGTGGTACGAGTGCTGTACCTTCCGTGTGTGTTGTGTTGTGGTGTGGTCTGTCTCTGTGTGTGTGTGTGTGTGTGTGTGTGTGTCTCTGTGTAAATTGTAAATTGATTATTTATATAGCGCTTTTATCCAAAGCTCTTTACATTGCCTCACATTAACCCATTCATACACCGGCGGTGGTGTCAACCATGCAAGGTAACAACCAGCTCGTTGGGAGCAGTTAGGGTTGGGTGTCTTGCTCAGGGACACCTCGACACTCGACACAGCTGGGGATCGAACTGTCTCTACCTCCTGATCTAGTGCCGCCGTGTGTCTCTCCGTGTGTGTGTCTCTGTGTGTGTACGTACCTTCTGGGGTAAAACACAGTGCGTTGACCCCACTGTGGTGCCAGTGAACGGTAGAGTATGTGTACTCCTTCTTCCGGTTGAAGTTTCTCCTGTGCAGACAGATTGATCTCAATACAAAAACTGGATACAATCCAGCGTATTATTGATGTACGTGTGACCGGTCAGATGCCCGAGCGATACGACATCACTTAAAAAGCTAACACAAGAGCTACGGCATTATAAAAAAAAAAAAAAGGCATAACATATCCGGTCAGTTTCTATGGTCACCACAGTCCCGCCTCCTCACCAGAAACGGATCTTTCCATCACCGTGTCCCGTAGCAATGCAGTCTTCTTTGGGGTGGCAGGCGACACAGTTAAAGGAGTTTCTGGGTCCCTTTGTATCAGCGGTGCCCAGAGCAAACCTGTCAGTGAACACGGTGAGACCCAAGATGTTTGTGTGTGTGTATATATGCGTGCGTGTGTGCGTGCGTGTGTGACACTAATATGATTACGTCGTACCTAAATTCATTGATACCTTACATCTTATTAAGTGCAGCGTAAACATTAAAGTACATTCGTAAGCTATTAACATCGACTTGTCTTTCAACACTAAATATGGATTTACAGTATTAACGATAACAAAATATCTATGCTGCTAAGCTAACGGTGACTGATTATAACCTATAATGTATAATAGGCATCTGTGAACTTTTGTCAAATAACATCAAATAGTTATTAGTTAGTTAGTTATTAAATCCCAGACAGGCAATGCGACTGTAAAAGTACAATATATAGTACTAGTACGATATATCTAATATGTGTGGCTGTATAGTAATATGTATAAGTAATACGTCAACAGTTACATGTGTGGAGTGGACTCACCGGTAGATTTTCTTCTTCTTCTTGAAGAAGTAGACGAATAGCAGATTATCTTTAACAGCCGCGATGTATTCCCCCTGCGAACACAGTACATGCCACGTTACAAGTAATCAACGCAAAACGTAGGACCACAGTCAGATGACACATCGTTCATATGGAGTAGACAACAGAGTTTGGGACGAGCCTTTAGTCATTCAGCACACTTCTAACCAAAGCATCGTGCAGTGAATAGACACATTTGACTAATAAGTAGGTGTGTGCGTGTGTCTACATACCCCTTGGCCAAAGGCGATACACTTGGGTTCGGGGCTGACATCCCTGATCACAGTAGAGAACTCCTTGGCCTCCACGAGCTGCTCCACACTCGGGGGCAGGTTCACAGACACCAGCCCAAGCTTCTCTGTAGGGGAGATACAGCCTGTTACACTCAACATCACTCTCATCTGTAGTTGATCAACTCGTACTGCGGCAAGATTTAGTTCAAAAGAATGAGGCAATGACTCCCATTGTGAGAACATTGCAATACATCTTGGCTCTTGGAGGTGCAGGTTCTTGACTCCAAGCCGCAAGGTTCTGAGTTCAAACCCGCAATGTCTGCAGCCTAACCAGTAGGCATCCTTGAGCAAGATCCCCTACCTGCTCCTTAATAACATGAGACTAAAATTCACTGCAAGTCGCTAAACACAGATAAACGTCTGCTATCATTGTATCATTGCCAACTTTTGTCATGTCATTTTCTCACAGAGTGGTTACAAACTGTACATTTGTGAACTCTTGCATTTCCTTGATAACATTTTTGAGAGAAAGTGAAACAAGGGAAATTCCTGTAGACATGCAGGTGAAACTTACCCGGCTCATCTTCCTTCACTGGGATCACAAGGAAAACTCCTGTGCACTTTGCAGAAACATGGATGGACAAGATGCGACTCCCGACATTGTAGGTCTGGAAAACATTACGATACGCAAGACTGTAACAGCTGTGGGTTCAACATTTCAACTGAAATATCCTCACACCATGAAAACAGTTTTGAAAAGTTAGCAATATTTTGCCAATGTTGCTACTCATGAAAACACGGGTAGGTAACATTATCTGTGTTTTTACTATAAAAGTTGTAGTCTATAATTACAGCCGACGAGCATGCGCGTTGTTTACAATAAAACTTTTGAAAATCAATTTTAAAAAAGCATTTAGACAAACACTGCTTTTACTTGATACCAAAGCTAGGCGTGTCTATCTAGTTCTTATTTTACTTTAGGGTCATTTAAGTCCATCACAAAATGAATTGGATGGTGGGAAAGTGGCTATTGTGCCAAATATGCAAAATGGTTGAAAAAAGTAAATGACAAGATAAACTGGTGCCCGATAAAGCAGAGTGAACTACAAACAGTACAGTATTGCAATACAAGTTATTGCAATGACCAGGGTTGAATGCTAAGTAAATGGCAATTTGAGGTGCAGTAACGGTACCCTAATAAGGATGCCATCTGTGAAGTCCCACAGCCTGACGGTTCCATCCTCTGAACACGAGTACACCTGCAAGAAACATGTCACAGTGATGAAGCGTAGTTGATTAACAACATTTCTATAGGCCATTTCCTGTTACCCATGCTATTTTATTTGTAATATAACTTACTGTCACCATTATTGTTGTGACTGTTGTATTGTTGTGAAATTAAGGTCTTCTAATATGCACAAACACACTTGAAACGGATTCAAATAGCTCAACAGAAAAAGTCAGTAGTGTCTGATGTGTTTGTGACTACCGTCTCGCATTGTAGGAGGGGGTGTATGAAAAATGTGTATGAAATGTTTACTCAGGTTTCCTCTCAAGACTTTAACAATGGATGGAGCACACACTTTTGCCATGTCCTTAACGGCTGAACCATTCAATGGACTGACAGGGATATCTTAAAGTGAACAGATATAATCAAGTGAACCAAATGTAAACACATTTTTAGCACACATCCATTCAGACTCAGTGAATAACGTTAGTATTACCTGGAGGTGGTTTGAGGGGTTGAGGGCGAGCCCCGTGACAAGGTCTGTGTGTCCCTGAAGCTGATGGATGCATTCCTCCGTGGATGTGCTGAATACCTTTATGCACTCACCCGTCGCACAGATGAGGAAACTTGAGGGAAAACAATTAAATTAACTGTGGTGGTGGTGGGTTCGACTCCAAGCCGTAAGGTTATGGGTTTGATCCCCAGTGTCCACAGCCTAACCTGTAGGTATCCCTGAGCAAGACGCTCGGTTAGGGACACCTGGACTTGCCTCACGGCACACAAAGACTAATAGCAAAATAGGCAGGATCGTCAAGGGTGTTCGACTACCAGGCAAAAGGTTCTGGGTTCGAAACCAATGTCCACAGTCTGCCTGTAGACAAGCGTCATATGTGCCTCCTGCGCCCTGTATGATCATGTATGAACACAAGTCGCTATGGAGTCTGCGGTTGTTATGTGTGTGAGTCAATAGCGACATACATGTTCATACATGATCATAATCATAGGATGTACATACGGGACTACATGTAGGCATCCTTGCGCCAGGTGTCTAACCCCTTCCATGTATCTGTGTTCACCAGTCGCAAAAAACGATTAGTAAATGACTAAATAGTAGTCTAGATAGCATAGTGTTCGACTCACAGGCTAAATGGTACTGGGTTTTATGGTCATGTCCGCAGCCTAACCTGTAATCAATTCACTGCATGTTGCTGTCGATAAAAGCGTCTGCTGAATGACTAAATATAAATAATAGAAAGTATATAGTAAACGAGCCGATTAACATGCATACAAACTTCCCAGTGGCAAATGTTAAGGCCTACTTTCCTCTAGCAGGTTGGGCACGTTTAGTAAACATTACTTTACTGCAGCCCTCAGACAACCGGGTACAACACGTCAACTACTCACAGCGATAGTAGCCTGTAACCCGACACAAAACACCACGTACCGTGAGTCTCGAGTGATCACAGGTTCTCTAAAGTTTATTTTGCTTCCACCTCTCTGGACCACGCGTGTATCCGCGTGCGCCACCATGTTTCACCTCTGACCCGTCAGTCCCTTCTCCTGTGTGATAGTTGACCGGGTGTAGGAGGCGCGCACACCGCCACCTACTGCACCGGAGGACTAGTACAACGCTGAAACTACAATACCATTATATTATATTATAATGCTTAACCCTAACCCTAACCCTTATATATACAATTATACAATTATATAGATATGTATGTATATGACTTCATGTGGCACGTCTCAAAATCTCAGCAAAGTATTAGATTAGGCCTATAAATAATAGCCTACATTAGAAAAATATAGCCTATAGATGAATAGATACAAGTAGCTTCAATCATGCATTTTACTATTCCAACAATTTTACGACAATTTTTTTTAAACGAAATTATAATTAAATAATTTAATAGCGCCTCTAATTAGGCCTAGTTACAGTTGTATAGTCATATTAGTAGTGAATCCGTTGTAACCGTCTCCGAGGAGGCGTGTTTAAATGACCTGTTGGACAGCCTTCTGAATAAAAACCTGTCACTCGGAAGCCGAGCACGTTAAAAACGAAAGTCTAAGAAGGAAGTACTAAGGGCACAAGGGGACCACAAGCAAGGTAAGAGCAGACAATATGCTGTTTCGATCACAACTTTGTGTCCTTTTCATTCATCCTATTTTATTAATTGCATGTGTTGCGCGGTGCGGTGAAGCAATGAGTCAGTGGAAACAGATACAGCAGCTGGAGATCGGTCTGCTGGAACACGTGGATTACCTGTACAATGACAACTTCCCCATGGATGTCCGTCAGGGACTCGCGGACTGGATCGAGTCTCAGGATTGGTGAGTCTTTAAATCAGGCATCGATCTGATTCTCTTTGGTCATCAAACGTCAAATGACTTGTTGTCCTCCTCACCTCTCGTCTCCTCTCCCTCTCCTTCTTCCATCGCCTTCTTCTTCTCTCCCTCTCGCATCTTGCATTTTGTTTTCGTCATATTCATGTTATATGTCATAAGGTATTCCAATTAGGAATACCTTATGGCTTTATTCTACGTTATACGGCTTTATTATACGTTCAGTAGGCCCATCTGATGAAATCATTCACCCATCATCGTGACCATGTGTATAGGCCTACTGCACATTTGATAACATTTGATAATAAAACACTTCCTCAAACAACAAACAAGTCCTCAACATCACATCAATTTTCTTCTCCTGCCTCACTTCTCCTCTCCCTCCTCTCTCTCTCCTCTCACTTCTCTCCTCCCCTCTTCTGTGTTCCCCCTCCTATTATTTCTCCCCTCCTCTCCCCTGTCTCTCTCCCCTCTACCTATCCGCTCTCTTGTCCTCTCCTCTCTTCCTCTCCTTCTCTCTCCCTCTCCTCGAGTCTTTCCCTCTCCTCTCCTCCCTCTTCCTCCTTTCTCCAAACATAACATGAGATTTCTCTCCGTTGCTGCAGAGTCGG
>OMKP01055284.1:0-14481 GCA_900302375.1 Bathygadus melanobranchus | reverse complement strand
GCGCGTGCTGACAGCCACGGTCATCTGTGTACGAGTTGCGGGAGATCGGAACCACGTTGTATGAAAAGAACTAAATAACAGAATAACAGTGGCCAGCAGCGGCACAATGCAGACTAACAGCAGCCAACAAAAGCTGTTGAGGCAAACTCATTTGTGTGAGGGTTCAATGGGTGACTGATTGACGGACACACGGAGACACACACACACACGGTGAAATTAACATTGACAATAGGGAGCCACTGCACATGCCAAACGTGTGTGTGCGTCAGCGAGGGTGTGCATGAATCTACGTCATCAACTTCCTCTTCTTTTTTACCTTTAAAACAAAAAAACTGAAACAGACAACAGCACAGTATTGTCCTATTGACATTAAAGATGCTGTAGGTAGGTTTTAAGAACTATCATTTGAGTGTAAATGTCAAAATCACCCGTCAGCTATTAGGCAAGACGTCCAATCAGGGAAGAGAGAAGAGGAACATAGGGAGGGAGCAGAGAGGGAGGGGGCATTTTTGGGTTGTTCATGTCCTAATTCTAGTCCTAAATCAAGTGTCATGGAGACACTTGATTGGTCCAGATGGAATTGGCAATGCGCGACCTCTGTGACTGATCAGTGATGAAATGTTACCGAACTACACTTCGTGTAGTCCCTTACAAAAAGTAGAAATACTCTAGAATGAAGTCCAATAGACGCCATTTTGCTTTGATTCTTGAGCACACTTACATAGCCCCTTTTTCAACGATATTTGTTCTGCCCTTATGCTATAGCATATTATACTATACGTCATTCCTTGTCATTTATCAGCCCAAATGCCAAACAGAAAAGTACCTGGACATCAGTCAAGAAATTAACATTTAAAAATATTTAAAGGGAGGCAGCTCCCTCTACTGGCGAAACAGGGACCGTTGAAGACCACGTTCAAAGCTCACTGAACTGTTATCATTGGTACAATGTTGCGTACACATGACAAAGACATGCGTACACATGCATGGGATTTTGATTTTTGACCTCACCTGCTTTATCTCAATAAATCAAGTCCTTAATACAGTCAAAGATTATTGAGCGACATCTTCTTGCTTGCTTACGCAAGCAAAACAGTATGTTAGTGTGTCCAAATCTCACCTCTTCTATCATGGTGTCCATAGCGTCAGACAGTTCAGCGTCCGTGGAGTTGCTGGCCACCATGTTCCTCAGTCTGAGACAGTATTCCCTCAGCTGAAACAGTGCAAAACAACAGCGGTCACAGATGGCCTCATGCTCGGCTGAAAGCCTGACCCCCCGGGGTGTTGACCGGGCGTCCGTTTCTACGGTGAAGCAATGGCGTGCACGGACGGACCTTGTGATTGAGGATTTCGTTCATTCTGCGCGAGGCCTCCGAACTGTGAGACTCTGGGAAGCATTTCTTTGGGATGACGCCATACTTCTCTGCAACGACATGAACGCAAAACAAAACTACAGGTCAAGCATCTTATTGCATTTTTCAACAATTCAGCTATCCATGAAAAGCCCTATGGTTGAAGTAGCTGAAGTGTGATTCACTTTCACTGACACATACAGACTTCAAAGGGGCCCAGTTCTGCCTGGTGACTAAATACGAGGGGAGGGAACTGACCAATGAGGTTAACCAGCATGTCCCACTGTCCTCCATCACTGGTTGGATTGGAGAGCAGGAATTGGACCAGACGCCCGTCCACGGGCTCCTTCCTCTGGGCGGTCTCCACACAGGCCTGAAGGAAGTAGTAGCAACGCTCCACCTGGGGTAAAGAGGAGGATGTAAACGGACCACAGAAGTAGTGACAACGAGAAAAGCAGGAAGTCACGTCGAGAAGATTATTATTATTCTTTTCCACTGTGAGACCTCTGCGGCAGTGCCACCTATTCATAATTGACCATTTGAGACAGTGAAATAAGCCCCTCTCATGTGAAAGAGAAAGCATTATAGAGACAAAGGGGAGCCCTAACGCCAGGAGGAGGTAAGTGTGACGTAGGTTCTGGATGGCATAGGCCGACAGAACACAATGGTGGCTTTTAGACAGACAATGGCCTTTCAGTAGTACTTCACTGTGCGAGTACTCTTTGAGTGTAACCCAGGAGTGGACACAAA
The DNA here is from genome assembly GCA_900302375.1 of Bathygadus melanobranchus. Classification (NCBI taxonomy): domain Eukaryota; kingdom Metazoa; phylum Chordata; class Actinopteri; order Gadiformes; family Macrouridae; genus Bathygadus; species Bathygadus melanobranchus. The sequence continues at coordinate 12,379 of OMKP01055284.1, read as the reverse complement.
CACATGGATACAGTCACTCATGTTGTTGTGTTTTTTTCTTTCTTACAAAAACAAGATGAAAAGGATTCATGAATGAGTGTTGATGACCCATAACACCAGTGTAAACCCGTCGTCTAGTGTCCTAATGATACAAGATTTTAATAAATTCATGGTTTACTTTCATAACGTAGACATGTGACATGAACAAAATTTGATTTAGGTGATTACGGCTTCTTCTGTTGTCTCATTGACATGGCCTTTCATTGGCACGGTTAGCTACGAGATAGATGTCAACATGCCTTAGCTATGCTATATTTAGCCACATTAGCTACATACTGCAGTTGAGCTTGCTTGGTCTTGTGTCGCAAACAAGCAAGAGTCCCCTTTACGTAAATAACAGTGAGTCGTTGCAAAATAAACAAGCAAAGTGAGATGCAAATTATTTTGTGACATCGCTGTGGGAACTAGTAAACATCACAATAAAGATTTTGTGCCAAAACAAATAGATTGTTTGCTTAAACCGCCGCAACCAACCGCTAACCGACAGGTTTGATCCGCGTGACCTTACCTTGTCCCAGAAGAAGAGATAGGACTGACTGAACTCAAACTCCTCGATGTTGAACTTCTTCATGAAGGGAAGCCTCATGACATTTAGGCAGGAGAATATCCAACATCTCCCTGGAAATGACAGCAGAAAGTACAAATGGGTAGTGTTTTCCAGCAACACGCCTCGGAAAGGACTGCATTTAATCAGTGTTGAACTCAACATCACAGCAGTGCTAAGAAAAGAGCCTCGATGGTGGTGAATTTTATACATTACAAAGACCTGTGTGTTAAATCTGTGTGTTAAACAGTGAACAGTGTGTTTCACTCCAATTATTATTATTAGATGCTTGGTGAGACTTATAAAACGGGAAGTCCCCATCTTATACTGAGTAACAGGCTCAACAAATACCATAAGGGAATATCTTGGATTGCAACCATGTTTTAATCTGATTGGCCAGCAGACTATAAGCATGTCCTACCAGAGTTCTTCTGGTTAGTGACGGGCTTGCCCTCTGTAGGGATGGAGTGCTGGAAGATGTGCACCGTGTCCTGGACAGTCTGCCGGTGCAGACACACCTCTAGTGGGTCGATGCAGGTAGACACATTCTGTGCTAGCAGATAGCGGGGCTCAGCACGCAGTCTCTTGATGAAGGTGGCTACCTTCTCTTGACTCAAACCTTGAAATGACCAGAGGAACAAGAAAGCAAGAGAGAAAAAGACAAGACAACAATTAGATTGCAGTTGGGTGATAAGTGACAAAATTGCAAATGGCAGCTTATTGCACTACAACACACTCTTACTTAGTTTGTTCTTTCATGGTAATACAAAAATATAAACCCAATGTTATGATAACATAACACATGCCATCGGACTCAATAAGAAAAGTAACAAAATACAAACAAAAGACATCATGTTGGCTTGATTATGACCATAGGATTGAGTGAGGGAATATGTACCTGGGACACACATTTCGACAACATCTAATTGGTTTGTAATTCAATCAGATAATAGTAAAGTGAAATTAAACATTGTGAGGAATATTGCCTAGTCATGCATGCCTATACAGTTCGACCCATTTCTCTAGCACAGCTCTGGAATGTTATTTACATCAACATTATAGATAATAGTCACAGCCCATCACAGCCCACAGACTACTGAAAAAGTGTAATGGATTCATAACAGTCACCCATGTCATCACTACCAGTTGGGCATTATGTATATGTCAGTATTTATTCTTCTTCTGATACAGAATATGAGGGAGATCAGTAATGGCACCCAGGGCAATGGAGTGTATTCTATGGACTATATGCTATGAATATACCCATACAACGCATTCTAGTTCTATCAAGTCTCTTACTTTATTGAGGTTATTGATGGTTAGAATTGAGATTAAAAAGAATGGATGAATCGTCTATTCAAAGGGCAGAATGATTCGACTGAGATATAGAGTTATATGTAGGGCCTACGCTTTAACATCGCGACTCAACTTGTTCGACTCACTCAAGTCCTGTAAAACCATGAAGCCATTGTTTAACTTGTTAATGAATGTCCATCTCGGGAACCATAAACAGTCACTTTCGGACTTTCCATGTTCTCTTTAGACCTGCTACAAAAGGCTAGCAAGGAGGATTGCTATCAACCACCTCTGAACAATAACGGCTCTAAAAAGAGACAAGGTATACTAGTAAAATAGTTTACTAAGGGACAGCCGCTGTATACTATCCATACACTTGCATTAAGTGTCAGTGTGAAAAATGACAGCAAGTCACGCTAGCTAGCATGCTAAGGCTAAGAGCGCTAAGGTTGCGTGTTAGCAGAGAAGCTCACTCAGCTGCCATTCATTGCCCCGAAATTCAGATTAGGCCCACTTTTACGAAATGACAACGCGTGAAACAAGAGAAGGGATAGCAGCACATACCAGTGTCCATGTTGTCGGAAACAGTTAGGGGTTTTTATTTTCCTGAAAAGTCAGCGGCTCTTTGTTTATCTCACTCGTCGACAACAGCAGCTTGACTCAGTCAGTCCAATCTGGACGCCGGGCGGAAACAGGATATGGGCTGAAATACTGGATCTAAAACTTCACCGCTCACAACTTAGTCACTTTTTAATCACACTGCACCCAACCTTTGACTTTAGGTGTGCCACTGAATTGTCTTTCGCGGACCACCTCAAATGCAAACGTTACAAAATAAGAAAAAAAAGAGAGAACTATGTGTGCTTTTAAATGTTTTACCGTGGCTGAGTAAAGAGGGCCAGCGCCCCCTTTATACACAATTAGTACTGCAAGAATGTATATTACTGCAGGAAGGCAATGGCCAGTGGAAAACAATGAAGAGAAAAAGCCAGCGTGTTTATTTAGCAAACACAAATGAACACGAACCATCAATGGAAAACTGATGGAAAAAACGACGTCTTCACTTATTTGCAGTCTATATTATTTATTTATTGATTTATTAGTTTATTTAGCTAAGGTTGCGTCAGGGCGTCATGTGATTCATTTCGAAAGAACCATTGTCGGCATTTCACTAGATGGGAGTAACCAGGAATTAAAGAGCATAGCATGAAATCACTTGAAAAGTGACCTACAGCGAGGTCTTTCACTTCAATAAAAGACATGTATGGATATATCCTCTATGGATTCAGCTGTCTCTGTACTTGTAAGTAGAAAGTATATAATACCTACTTGAAGTGTAGCCTACGTTATGAATCCATATATCAATGACGTGAGAAGTGAGATTTGGTTTAGAGAACTATATGATATTTAATATTGATTGTCAATTAAAAACTATAATATAGTATAATAATATTTCCTAGATGTATCTGTTATATATTTATATATTGACATGTATTTATATTATTCATTTTATAACTACATGTCCTCTTGTTGTTGTCTTGAGACTATTCCTCCACTACAACATGACCATTAACTGAAGTATGGCAGTTTTCCTATTCCAGGTGTACATGCTGAAATATGCGAACCGACTGTGTACGCAACACGTAAAACATTGCATGTTCCATTGGGCGGGAATCCCTCGTTGTCCTGTGTGGTCCAACACTGTGGAGAGAACGATTGGGCCTGTGCCTGGATTTGGTCATCTATCATTTTGAGTGGCAATAAGTCTACCGTGGTACCCACTCTGAGACACCATCTTACAAATGAGACTCTTTCAGCCAATCAAACCCGTATTCTTCTCCAAATTCAGAGTTTTACACAATCAGACGAAGGTCTATATGGATGCAAAGTTACATGGAAATCCGGCAACAGTGCTCAGGGGCATAAGTCATCTCTGTACATCGCAGGTAAGATAATATATTCAGCACATTGTGTGTGTGTGTGTAAAAAATAAACCTGTAAGCATCTGTAAAGGTGCATGCTAGTGCATTCATTCGACAACAGTAGTTGCAGCTTCAATCCAGAGGGCCTATGTTGTGCGCCACAGCCACCTTCATCGTCATCTTCATCAATCTTAACTGCTGTGTTTTTCCCACGTCTGTCGACGCAGCGTGGAGAGCGTGGAGAGCGTGGCACATTGTGCTGGTCGTCGTGTCCGCCTCTGTTGGTGTCCTCTTTCTTCTGCTGTTGGTTCGTTGTGTGAGGTCAGGCCTCAAGGCCCATCAGACACCCTGCAGTACTCGGGATACATCTCAAGGCTACCAGGTCCCACAGCCTCTTCCCCGATGCCCGACACCACAGACAAACAAATCGCGGATTCATAAAGGTATGCTTGGAATCAGTTTGCGATGTCAAATTGAGCCCGCACATCATTCAGTGTGAGCATGAATAACTGTTGGCGTTAGTTACAAATATATACTGCGTATACATACACATTTTTTTTTCATGCTTTTTGTCCTCTTGCAGCTTCCTCAAAGCCAAAGGTGCAAGGAAACATGAGTACTGAGGTGAGTGTTACTGTGAGGTGTCAGAGGTGTTCTCTTTGTGTTTTGGTGCTCTTCCAGACAATTCAACACTATGTTGTTACAGCTTGTGTATGCTGATGTCTTCCATGGTGCTTCGGGTAAATCGCAAGCAGCCCGGGAGCCGAGCCACTCCTCCAGCTACTCCTCCGTCAGGCATGATGGTGGGGCATGTGATGCTTATGGATCACCCTGAAGAGCGCTATCATTGGTGGTCAAAGTCTGGATCTGCTATGGTGTGCAGGATAATAGATTATCATTTGTGTGTTTATAGTACAGTTAAATGAATGAAAATTGTGAATACTACACTGTAACACAAGCTAGCACATCTAGCAGCTTATTTAAAGTGTACATTAAGTGAGTAAATACAGTGTGTTTAAAACACTTTAGTAAATGTTCACAGGGGAAGGACAAACATTTAACTTAGTGGTTTTCTAGTCATGTTGACTTGACTTTCAGATCCGGTCTTGGAAGAAATGACGAGCAACTTCTGCAAAGTTGCAAACACTGACCACTGATGATGATTTAAACTCAGAAACCACATATTTTAAACCAAATGTATGGTTCTTCTTCATGTCATTTGAAAATTATTAGGACTGGAATATTTTTCTCCACAGCTTTCCACAGGGGGGCATTTTGTAATATTTTATTTTATTGTTTACAACTAAAAGAAATGTACAAACTTGATTTTGTTGTGTTTACTCTTGAAGATTTGGCCACCAGTTGAACTGTCTATATGATACATTTATGTGACTGTGAATATGGAACTCGTCCCATTAAGTGAAAAACAGCGCGCTTAAACAATATATGACACAAAATACAACATTTTATTTCAGAATAAACTCTCAATGGCACGTTACATAACCAAATATACATATACATTGTGTAGGCGTCTAATAAATTAATCGATATTGTTTAATCATTTCCTTAATCTCTTTCATTAGCGTACTCTGCAGTTACATTTATTTTACATGACATCAATGCAACAAAAGGCATAACTGAATAAATTAAGCATATACAGAGAGAAGGCTGTTGAGGCAATACCCGCTACAATGTGAAAGACATGACTTATTTTCAGATTGCTCCCGTTCCCAACTGCTGTTCGACGATGTAACCTCTACTGTGGGCAACAATAAAACAACAACAACAACAACAACATGAACAAGGCATTCAGTGTGTATATATCGACACACAAACACTCTTGCTGTCCCGGGACTGTTTGTTTCTCGAGTGAAGCTACGAAGGAAAGGAAAGTTCCCTGAATCTGCACGTCCTAGCCAGCAGCCTTTCTAGCCATTTCCTTCTCTCCTTCTTTCACTCTTCAACGCTTCACTGGATCATTTCACAGTAAGTGTACACAGGCATCTGTTTTCCCAAATACATTTTTGAGTTTTGTTATTTGACGTTTTTTTTTAATTCGAAAAAGAGCACTTGCCCTACTTTGCTGCTTGTGCTTGATCTCAGGGTTTCTCTGGTTTACACCTCTCAGGGTTCAACCATTGTGTATTTGAGATATATTTCATTATTGTGTGTTTCGTAGTCGCCCGCAATTGCCTTTGCAAATCTGTTTGGAGAAACGCTGAGTCACAAAGCTTTAATATGCATGACCCTGTGTGCTTCTAATAAAGTTCCCTTGTTTTAGACAGATGTGTAATATTGTCATAAAACCATAGACTGCCACATCAAGTTCAACTCTTGTGACGGGTTCAGTAGAACTGCAAAGATTACACCAAACATGAACACAGATACAAGTGCGTAGCTAGCTGCATGTAGGAGGTATTGTCATAGCATGGTTTCAGAAGGTGCAACAAGTATTTGCAGCATATTTGGTGCTAAACTCTCATTAGTACTACGACCAGGTCAAAAGGCTTTCTATGTGCCTCGACTTCCTAAATGAGAAGCAAAAGAGGGAGGAACGAGAGAGAGAAAGAGACGATAACGATAACAACAGAGGAAGTTATTTTTTAAGTAGATTGTAAGGCGCAACTTTGGCTAAAATAAGGTTATGGCACACTAGGATGGAATTGTCTCGATTTAAAAATAGCTTCCAATTAATGAGCACTTACAGACTTCCTCCTTCCGAAAGAAACTTGAAAGGGTACTTTGATAATGTTGTATAATAAGTGCATTTTAGCACGGCTTGAGTGTGTTTTGGTGAGGTGCTAATGATGTTACAGAGAGCACCAGGCGCCTTGTGGGCTCAAAGAAAGCCAAACGTCTTTAGAAAGTGCCAGGGAGAAGGGGGGGGTGGTTAAGGAAGAAGCGCTGGTTCTATACAGTACAGTGCGTGTGTGTCTTTGCGTCGGTGATGTAACATACGTGTACTGTATGCGATGTGTGTCAGTAAGTACGTATGTGTGTTATGCGTCTTTGTATATAGTATATAGGGATTTCTGTTGATGTACCATTAGAGGGAGACAAAGGAAAACAAATAGATTGTTCTGGTGTTTGTTAGTTGATTGAGCATTTGTGATTTGTATGAATGAATCCACATTCAACACAACAAGTAACAGTTCAGCCATAGTCTCTCCTGAATCCATCTGTGAGTCTCTGGTTTGCGTACCGCTAAGCTACACAGTCCTGCCCATTCCACGCTCACAGTATATGAATGTCTTGTAGGTGTGTGTGTGTGTGTGAATAACGACAGTGTTACTGGCAAATGGAAAAGCAGCCTGTGGCAATACCATCAGTAAGGCGTACATTGATATCTGTTGCTAAAGTTAAAAGCGACACGCGCGCCCCCTGTTTGAATCTTGAACATACTCTCACACTATTCATCAGCTGGCCTGTACTGTCCACGGGCCCCCTCGTGCAGTCAGTATGGTCGTCTCTCCGGGTGATGCTGCTTGACTTAGTGAAGTGCGTTTACAGTGGGTTTATACTGTCGTCTGTGGTACTCTTTTTGTTTGTTGAATGCTACGAAGCTCCTTCGGCCTTCACATGTTCAGAAGCAGTCTAGTTCCCCTCCACCGGTCTACTCAGACTACAAAAATTAAGGAACAGGGATGAAGCAGAGAAGAAGAGAAAGCAGAAGTAAGAGTGACGTTATTCTTACATCAGAAAGTGTAGTCCAATCTGCGGATACTCTCTCAAGACACTGTACAACATCTCTACACCCCAGTTCAAACGCTTTACTTCTAAGGCATGGGGAAACACTGCAAACACAACACTGCCTGAGGAAAGCTGTACAGCTGTGAAAGGCATTAGCAGGACTCACCGCTGAGGAGTGGCTCAGTTTATCAAATCGAAACTTCAAATTTGACCTGGGAGACGTCTTACTTTTCACATCTGGAAAAACAAGAGTGATGAGCAAGAAATATAATAAATACAATCAATTACAAAAAAGGTCCTGTGTATGTGTGTTTGTGTGTGTGTGCTTGCACGCGTAATCATGTGCTTGTGTGTGTGTTTATGTGGTTGTGTATCTATCCAGTGGTGTGGTTATGAGGTTGTGTATCCACAGCACCTGTGGGACTGCGACACATGATGACGGGGGTGCTGGTTCCTTGGCTGTCTACGCTGATGGCGGGGCTGAAGACCAGGGAGGAGGCCATGGAGGCATGGCCGGCCTGGGGAGAACGGAGGACAGTCCACAGGGAGAGGAGTGAGAGCAGGAAGCAGGAGGTCGTTCATTTGAAGGCGGATGGAGGGATGCCAAACAGGAAGAGATAAGCGAGGAGGGGAGGAGTCAGAATAAGACAACAAGTGTTGACTAACAAGGAACAGTGAGGGGATGGCTGAGGGAATAAGCGCTGGTTCTGCTTTCTGCTGTCTTTGTGTTGATGATGTAACTATATGTGATGTGTGTCTGCAAGTATGTGTGTTATGACTTGTTTTGAGTGTGTCTATTTCCCGATGTACCATTACAGGGAGACAAAGGAAAAAATAGATTGTTATGGTGTTTGTTAGCTGATTGAGCGTTTGTAATTTGTATGAATGACTCCACATTCAACATGACAAGTAACAGATCAGCAAGTCTGCTGTTTGCGTGAACTTGAAGAGTTGCAGCATGGAGGATTAAGGATTACTGATTACTGAAGTGTATAAACAAGGTGTATACTTTCTTTAGAGGGTTTACTTCCACAAGTAAAGAAGGAGAAGGATCAAGGTCGATCACGAAAAGCTAATCAAAACAGCTGAAATTAAAGACCTTCTAAGTCAATTGGCTTGGCTAAGAAGTTAAGTCTTCGTATTCATTTTTAACAGTAGGCACAGCCCTCTCGTTTCTCTGCATCATGAGGTACATTTACATTATACTGTGCAGTGATGTTCACGGCTAAATATCTGAACATCAGCCAACAGGGACATGCAGGGAGAGTGACAGGTTGTAATGAGCTATAACGATGGGCTTGCCCTGATGTGTGACAACCTCCTTTGTCAGTGGTTATCACGCCTGGGTAATTACAGCCCATGCCATACATGAAAGCTTCGACACCTGAGTCTCTGACTACAACAAACCCAGGCTCAATTAAGAATGTGTTAACGCACCCCGGGTGGCTCCTCGCGCTACTAGTCAGAACTCATTTACATCAATTCCTCTTGTTCCGGATCTCCATTCAAGCATGTGCTTCACTCAAAGGTGTTATTTTTGAAGGTTCATTTCAGGCCACCTAATAGCATTTTCTCAATTTTTTTTGGTGTTTCTTATTTTGCTGCGAATAATACATATTAAACAAACCACCCCCACAAATACAATTATTAATACAATACGACTAATTAATATCACCATCATCATCATCATCATCATCATCATCATCACATCACCACCACCACCATCATCACCACCATGCATGTGTATTGTGTACTACTACTGACTATGTCCAGCTCCTCCAGGGCCTCGGTGTCTGCGGTGGTGCTGCTGAAGCTGCTGGTGCTGGAGGAGGATCGGGAGATGTTGGGCCTGCTGCCTGTGCTTCCAGTCAGGCTGCTGCACTCCTTCTGCTTCACAAAGGGCCTGTGGATGTAATGAGCAGCCACACCAAGGGGCCAGTAACACTTCAGTCTAGAGTTGTGCACATTAAGCTGTGTGTGTGTGTGTGTGTGTGTGTGTGTGACAGGCAGAGTTGATTCAAAGTCGGGGTGTTGCATGTGTTGAAGTCAGAATGTCATATGATAAAATAATGAAAGTGATCTAAATACAAACAGACCTTGTGTGCTTTGTCTACATTGATTTTATACAAAACAAAAAAAATATGTACATCACATTTAAATGTGATGTACAGATTAAAATGTGCACTCATTCTGACGGCACCTCTCTTTGTTGGGGCAGATCTCCGGTGAGCTGGGATTGGAAGACGTCTCTGACTTCACTTCCTGTGACAGCGAGCAGCCCTCCGGGTGCTTCTGGTCACTGTGGACGTTGTCAGGGGAAGACAAACAACAACAACAAGTCATGAAATCAATCAACATAAAAAAAAAATGTTGTCGTATTGATGTTGTCACAGCAATACATGAAATCATTAAACGCTAAGAATAGGATACCCAGTGTGATACTACTAAGGGATCGATTCTTAAAGCAGATGCTAAGAGTGGATTCATGCTAGGGGTAGATTCTAAAGATAGACACTGAGGGTGAATATTAAGAGTAGAAGCTGAGGGCAAAGGAAGATGTTAAGGATGGATTCTAAAGCTAGATGCTGAGGGTGAATTCTAAAAGTAGATGCTGAGGGTGAATTCTAAAAGTAGATGCTGAGGGTGAATTCTAAAAGTAGATGCTGAGGGTGAATTCTAAAAGTAGATGCTGGGGGTGAATTCTAAAAGTAGATGCTGAGGGTGAATTCTAAAAGTAGATGCTGAGGGATACGCAAAGAATAAACCACGACTACATCTTGATGTTCTGTTTAACTGTTGTTGTTAATGTTGGATTTGTAGTGCATTGATTAGGTATTAGAAAAACAATGGGGTTAGTGTCTGACCCGCGTGTCTGTCTGTCCGAGGGGGTCTCTGTGCTGGAGTGGAGGCGAGGGAAGAGGCCGGAGCGTCGCTTCACGGGGCTCTTCAGCGGTGACTTGGCCGACATCACTGGGGGCTGGAGGACACAGGTAATACAACAAAAGAGATGCACAACTCAAATAAATGTGATCGTCACAGATGCTTTTGCACCGTGAAAACACTAGAGGGCAGACAAGAATCAACAGGCGAAAAAAGGGGAGACTTGGAGGAGATGCTGCTGAGTATTATCGGATCGCATTCGGTCAGCTCTGGTCCATCCTAGTACCAAAACGCGTGTTTATGTCAGTAAACAGTCCCCAAGAACAATAAGAAGAGGTAGAGAACAACGATGAAACCAGGAACAAGAAGAAAAAGAAAAGAAGAAAGAGAAGAAGAAGAGGAGGAGGAGAGCAACAACGACAAGGAGAAGAAGAAGCACCCAAGTCAGTTCTGCCCTCCCCCTACCCCCCACTCTCATCTCCGCCAGACTTACAGTGAAAGTGCTCTTGGTGCACTCGCTGGAGCTCTGGGGTAGCCCCCCCCCGCTGAGGCTGGCCGGGACCCCGCCTCCCACCCCGGGGCTACGGTGACGATGCGGCCCCACCATGGTCTCCATGGAATGGCTCCGCACACGCATGGCCCTCTGGACGGGGGGACGGAGAGAAGGTAGAGACAAGGGGGGAGGAGGGGAGAAAGAGATAAAGAGAGCGACAGTCAGGGAGGATGGAGGGTTAGTTGTGAAGTGAGCAGATAGAGAAAATGCGGGAAGATACGTTGAGTTAGTAAGTGCAGTATTAGTGAGTGATAGAAAGAGGCATTTTCTTTCATATTATATTCTGGGCTTTTATTTCAAGTTGTTATTGTGTCATTCAACCACCAGAGGGTAGAGATTGCTAACAATGAGAAAAGCTTTTAAAAGTTATATAGATATGTATTCATTCTGTATTGTATTGTACATTTATTAAATGAGTATTAATAAAACAAACACCTCATTGTGAAAAAGTATTTATTATTATTTAAATGCATTTACAAAAAATCTAGAACGGTACAGTAGTATACAATAATTGCCAGTGCAGCAATAACAACAGCACCCCCAGTGGCTGACTGTAGAAAGTACAACATAGCAGTCCATAACACCTGTGAAGAAAACCATATGGTAAACTATTGGCGTGTAGACACACACATGTGCACGTACACACACACACACACACACACTCACACACACACTATCGACCAAGTGTCTTTCGACAAGTGTCTTTCAAGATGCAATGAGCAGCATCTTGGGGAAACGTTAGATCATTGAAGAGATTGAAATGCAGCAAAAAAGAGAACACACACACATACACACATACACACACACACACACACACACGTACACATAAGCATACACCCAACACAAGCAAACAGATGCCTGAAGAAGAGTAGAGAGGGGTGCACATACGGTAGAGGTTGAAAATCACCTGGTAATATCCAGGCACACAACGGCAATAATACCGTTCTCCAAGCTACTCTCCAAAATGTGATCGTGAAAACAAAGCAAATGTCTGAAGGACGCTTTGTGCCGTATTGAAAAGGTCACATCATTGTTGCCGCTTTACTTTGAAAGAGTTACGCATGAATGACGGGGTTCACCTTGAAGGACTCCAGCAGTCCTCCGTGGCCGCCGTTCTCCAGCCTCTCATCCTCCCCAGCCAGGCTCACACCCAGCGTGGCCTGGCTCTGTCTGTGCAGCTCATCATGGAGGTTGTCCAGCAATGCAGCCCGTGTTCGGCCCTAGATGGCACACACACACGCACACAGGTGGGAGGGCACGTGCACACACACACACACACACGCATAGAGGACAGCCATTTATCTTTGGAAAGAAAATGACGGTGATGAGTGAGAAAACATTTTTTTGAGGGTGTGTGTGTGCGACTGTGTCACCTCTAGTTTGGCAAATTTGTCCGACTTGCAGCAGGCATTTTCTGCATTGATCAGCTTCGTCAGCAGGAAGTCTCGAAACTCG
>OMKP01055266.1:0-16897 GCA_900302375.1 Bathygadus melanobranchus | reverse complement strand
CTCAATACATGCTGTGAGCGGCGACACATACACACACATACACACACACACATACATGCATTTTAAGTGGTCGCCGGTGGAATGCCTTCTCTGTATTTTCCCATCCTGACCGTCCTCCCCCAGGGGAAGCCAGGAGCAGTGGGCAGCCGTCCTCCCCCAGGGGAGGCCAGGAGCAGTGGGCAGCCGTCCTCCCCCAGGGGAAGCCAGGAGCAGTGGGCAGCCGTCCTCCCCCAGGGAAAGCCAGGAGCAGTGGGCAGCCATCAGTAAGGCGCCTGGGGACCAAGTCCAAGCGCTCAGTCCTGTCCTGGTCAGGGACAGGACCGAAGAGCAATCTGTTCTTCTGCATGTTTTTGTTGTGGGGTTCTATGGGGGGAACCCGAGTGAACACGGGGAGAACATGCAAACTCCACACAGAAAGGCCCGGGAACCAGCCCCAACATGTTGCACCATGCGGGACTTGAACCCACAACCTTCTTGCTGTGAGGCAACAGTGCTATGCACTGAGCCACCATGCCACGGTGATGTAGTGATGTCATAGCTGAACACGTATAGTGAGTTCCATTTAGTGATGTCATAGCTGAACACGTATAGTGTGTTGTTGTTTCAGTTCAAATCTTCACTAATACGATGCTTTAGTGAAAATCATTATCATTAACATAATTAACAGAAGGCATTCCAAAATATTTTACATGAGTCACATTAATATCAAAAGAACACAACAAAGTTCCTCTAAAACAGACCCTGATTCTTTTGTCCCATAGGATTGGCTCTGACGATTGTCTGACCCAATGTAGATACACAAGCTCTATCATCACTGGTCTTGATCTATCACCCAGAGCACGTCGAAGCTACCCAGGTGAGTCAACGCCACCACCGAGAGAGGGAGGGAAGAGCATGAGATATAGCAAGAGAGAGAGAGAGAGATGTGGGGAGCGCACTAGCCATCACGACTCACCTGTTTTGCTCCTCCAGCTTGGCCAGGAGCTCTACATCGTCGGGGCTCAGCTGGTTGGAGGAGGGGGGAGAGAGGCCAGGGGAGGAGAGCGAGGTGGAGGAGGAGGTCTGCAAGGTGGTGGGCGGGGCCACCGTGCTAGCCATCTGACTCACTGAGTTCTTCACCCATGAGAGAGTAGAACTCAGCTTGCCTGCAACCTTGTCTGTCGCCACCTGTCAACAGGAACAGAAAGTAGTATTAATTACTCACATTATATTATTCTATATCTTGGACTTTGTTGGATATAAAATATCGCATGAAAAGTAGTTTTGGTCAAAGTTCTCAAACATTTGTAAATGAAAGCCACAAGTAAGGTAGCTAACTACTATATTATTTACTTAAAGGTACACCATGTTTCTAATCAAGGGTGTAGCATGTGTATATTTAAGTGTGGTTCATTCTCAACCCAGTCCCTCTGTCTTCAAGTCCAAAAGCACATTTCATTATAGATTTTAGACCTCTTTTGTGGTCAGCTGAACAAGGACCTCGGAATAACAATGACGATTTGAAATAAGTAAAGGGACGTGTGTTTCCCTACTAAGAAGGTTTCACTGTAAACACAAAGATTGTAAGGAAAGTATTTTCCCGTGTTTTAACAGTAATTACACATTGAAGTGTGACATACAGCCATGGACAAAGAGGGCTTAAGAAAAAAACACATCACATGATTCCTACTTCCCTATTTATTTTCCTTCAAAGTTGATAAGCTAAGCAAAAACAGTGCTATGCTAGTGTTAACTAAAACATGCTAGTATTCACTTGGTGCCCTGAGAAAGAAAACGTCAGGGCAAAGGACCTCATGAAAGAACTATACTCACTGACAAGTCTCCATACTCCTGCCTGCACAAAGACTACCGACTCTTAGCCGTTAGCTCCAGGAGAGTGTAGCGCTCAGTATACAAGGTGTGCTGGCTCCAAGTCATATGCAGATCACACTGTCTGGAGAGGTCAAAGGGCTGTGTTCAGCGCTGCCTATACGTCACCAGAGCACTGAGATCAGGACAGGCAGGCTGAGGTGCCGTACGACAGGCAGGCACTCTGGACAGGCTGTCTCTGTGGCCCACAGGCCAGCTTATACATCATTAATCACAGCGTTGTAATTAAGCTCTTAATGGGAGACCCTCTGCCTGGAGCTCTAACCTGGTACCTCCACACGAGGATGAAGGGACCCGCTGCTACAGTCCCAGTGTTTGTGAAGTTTGTTATGGGGTCAATAAAGCAGTGTGTTTTGTATTGCTTGATAGGACAGAGACTGACAGTATGGAACTACTCTGCAGGTATCGAGCCTGCCACAATATTCAACACCATATTACACTGTTTCTATAGGAGGCCAGAGTGACAAACATTTCAGAATGATGTAGGAAAAGTCAACGGCAGATTCAGGCAAAATTACTATTTACTATTACTATTACTATTTATATATTGAACACAAATATGTTGTATATATGGTTTGTATTAAATATACGGGCAAAGCCACCACATTCTGAATGTATTTTGGACTGAGCTAAGACTACAGAGGACCCTGCATTAGGCCCATTTACAATGGATCAATAGAAGGTTTGCTAATGGTTGTAATCAATAGCGTTGCAAGCCTGCAGCTTGGCACTGAATCAAGCCTCTCTGACATCCAAGCGCTAAACCACACACATCACTGAGCATGTCTACATGGAAGCTAATAGCTAACGTTAGCTCACTTTCGATGTACAATCATTCCTGCTTTTCTGTAACATTCGCACTGCAATTGGAAACAAGTGATGGTTGGTATTTAGCATTGCACGATGGGAGCGTTGGCCTTCATGCTAAGAAGCTTTCTAAGGCCTCTTTAATACAGAGATCCTGCAATATTGCTGTAAAGCCTTAGTCATTGTGCTGGCTTTTGCCTTTTTGCACAGAACCAAAAACCCGCCATAATGCCGGTGTTCCAGAACCAGAGGTGTGAAGTGTAACATCATCAGCGGGCAGCAACATTGCTTTCTAAACCGTAATCGCTGTGATTTTGCTACCCGTGCACATTTATATTACATTTATCCCATACAACACGTTGATACATATGGTTACAGTGGTGGATTAGTGTGAGCAACCTGCGCGATCAGAAATATGTAACACGTCATCTGAACGGCATACCCCTGTACCAGCATGCAGACTTACACCTTTCACACAGACATCGATCCGGCTCTGTTACTACCTCCGATGCCGGCATATCGTCATCCTGGTCATTGTCATATATCATCGTGAATGTATTCACGTTGTTTACATGTGTTTGATCCTAGCTATGTGAAACAGTTCACTTAGCAAGTCAGCACAAGAAATGGGCCCCGAGCTAAGAGAGACATATTATCAGTTAGATGTCTGGTTCCAGGTGGTTGGGGACTGCAGTCCGGGCAGGGGGGCAGACTTCCCCATAAATCCTGGAAGCCCAGATAGTTTCTCCTTCTCCCTGACAAAAGATCCAGGAGAGAGAGAGACGAGTGGGGGCCCCCGGGACGCTGTGTGCATGAGTAATGAGCTTCACAGTAGGCCTGGCTCCATCACCATCATAGGGTAGGGGGAACAACAGAACACACAAGTCATCCACAAGGCCCTTCCTCTTTCTCTAGAGCCCAGGCAAGATCAGTAACCACACAGGAAACAGTACATACAAGTAGTAGTAGTAGTAGTAGCAGTATGCAATGTGAAGTTCTACCTAGACTGTGATGCTGGTGAAATAGTATTTTGTCCTACAGAAACTACTAATATATTATATGTATATATTAGTGTTTAACTGACAAGACCTTTCAATCTCTGTCGCAAAATCTGTCGCATTCCAAGTGAAAATGAGATATATACTTGAACAAAATCTGCATCACTGAAGGCAGCATAATTCTCAAAGGGTACATAATCAATAGAGAATACATTCCATGGGAACCCAATGGACACACCGACCAAAACAACTCGTGTCTTCACTGAGAGCAGCTCAGATGTCTGAGATCATTTGCATTTAAAACCAGTCTGAAGATTTCAGATTGTTGGTTCGAGAGGCATTGTACAATCATACGTGCAGCCATGAACAGATCTCTAACAATGCGTCAGCAAAGACGAGTCCCTTCCTTTTTTGTGTTTCTCCGAGGGAAGCCCGTTCTTCCCGTTAAGATTACAATGTGATATGGAGAAACGTCTAAAACAAATGCTATGTGCACGACAACGAGACCCTACTGACCAGATCATAAAGACACCTCAAGTCACAATAGTCCCTATCATAGTTAGCTGGTCTGACAAGGTTCGGGGGGAGGTTTCATAGCCCAGGTTTGTCTTTTGGCGAGTTGTGACAAGTAAATCCTCATAAACACTCCCCATGTTCTGCCCCACAAAAACCGGAGGAATAGTTTGGTTGTAATTACAGGGCAGTGTCCCCCAAACCCATACCCTAGCCCCCTATGACTGTCTATTGGGTCCAAAAAGTGTAGACACCGAAAGTCCAAAGATGCTTTGCTGTCTTTGTTTGGGGAATGTGATACCATGCAATAAACACCAGTCGATGTAAGTGAATCAATGAGTTTTCAGCCTCATATTTAACCACACCAGAGCAACACAAGGCCTGTACACACCTTGTTTTACCAAATACTCTTGTTTCTAACTGTGCCTCCGTTCGTCTCATTATATGGTCGCGTTATATTTTAGTAAGACTCGTTGTGAGTGCATTGAATGGGGAACTGCAAATTTGGGCGTAGAGGCGATGCGTTGTTTGTAATTATATCTGATCGTTGTTATGAATACAAGGTTATGAAATTGTTCCGAAAATAACATCCAACTAACATTGATGCCAAATGAACACAGACTAAAGTAAGATATGTAGAGTTAGTTGGCAGAACACATGAAACTACATCTACTGCAGGCTGCTGTCCACAGACAGCCTGCCTAGTCATTTGTTTGGTTGTAACGCATAAAGTGAAAACTTTAAACTGAGTACCAGTTATACAAGTAAGTATGAATATAAATATATATATAACAATACTAGCCATCCCCCAGCACACTGTGTGTTGTGCTCCAGCACATAGACGGACCCTCCGTTACCTTGACGAGTTTTCCGTCGACCAGGACAGACGTTACTTCCCATCCAACGACGCGTGTTTTCACTTAATAAAGGACGGAACACTCTAGAAACAGGACAGTTCGCGAGGTGAGCCTGCCCTGGGTGCTATCTGGGAGCTAGCTGGCTAGCTTCTTGGGCTAATTTCCTCGCCGACTCCTGAGTTGTGGATGTGGAGGCGAATACGTGTACGCTACACAAACGTACACACACACACACACACACACTCACTCACTCATACACACACACACACACACACGCACGGAGATACTGGAGCCGAGACAGACGGCGGCCTACGCCGATGTTTACATCCTACTGAGCATGCGCTTCCCGGCTTTCCCGTGCAGAGCGATCGCCACCTAGTGTTGTTATCTAGTACCGCAGACAAGACCGACACTATTCTTGACTGACTCTAATCAAAGGAGCCCAGCCCACACCCACAGCCTGCATTGTAACTACTGGATCATGTGTTAACAAAAGCCTATCTATTCAAATGTCCAAACCTTGATATTTAGCAGGTATTTGTAATGTAATGACAAACAGATCACATGAATTGAATTTAACCCAGATGAATAACATTTAATTCCTCATTGCTTCCACAGTTGAGTACAGGAAACATTGAATGAACCAAGTGTACTGTTTCAGTACAGGTGCAGCCATTCATCATAATGGGAACAAAGTGAAAAGGAATCATATGGAACATGAACTAGTTAGGGGAAAAGCTGTTTCGTTAGGGAATGATAGTCTAGTAGTGGATAGGGTGTTCAACTCTCAACCTCACTATTAACCTCAGTAAGTATTCATTCTCGAGGAAGATGCCTCCTCGCCTCTGATCATTAATGACTTCACGTTAATGAATTCACTGAAAGTAACGTTGGATAAAAGTGTCTGCTAGACATTTCCTATCATTTCATCATATTGATTGTTTGAAACCCATTAGTCCTTCATGTTGTGTCTCTCCTGGACCGTTCTCTTTGTCCAGAGAAACAGAGAGAGTTTCTTACCTGGGGTTGGAGAGCGTAGGTGGTAGAGAGCAGACGGTCTTTCATAGGAAACAATAGATTCTTGACGTAGAGTAGGCTTGTCTAAAGCTTCGATACACACCTTACACTAGCAAATATTATGTTTTCTTAAGTTTAATCATTCTTCCGTTGAGGGAGAATGAATGATGAATAAATCCATTTAGAAATCCTATCTTTGCAATCCTGCCAATCACAAAAAACAGCAGGTTACTCATCTCTGAAGGGCTCCAAACATTATAGCGCATTGACAACTACTGTAGCAGCTCCTCTAGTTAGTTTCCATCTGAACATCCCCATCCGCACATGAATCCACGACAAAACATAACTCATATCTTCAAACGCAAATGCACACACAAGCCTCATTCCCACAGGCAGATGTAATCAAACCCACTTTTCTGGTTTGACAGTGTGAGGTGGACTGACGCCAGTGAGCCACTCCTCCCTGGTAAGGGTTCAGTCCTGCTAACGCCATGGTGACGAAGGGACTCTTGGTTTTCATATCGCATGATGTCATAGCCATTGTTGCTCTGACAGTCTTTGTATTCCCAAGCCCACGCATCAATAATGCCATAATAATACATCCTAAATATACCAACACGACACATAAATAGATAAGTGTATGGATATTAGTAATGCCATGTATTATTTTCCCTTTCACACAAGATTATGTATGGGCTATACATAATTTCAGCAAATGAAAACACATCTATAGAAGTCTCCATTGAGAAATGCAGGGAATTTCCCTTTCCAAACCCTTACAGGGAATACATCATTTTAATTGAGATTTGACAGTTAAAATGAATCTGAGGTTATTGTACTGCTTTTTTCTAGGAAGCCATTAAAACGTTCCTTTTTGCACAACATGTGATTCTGTGAACTTGGTCATCTGTGACAAACAACAAACACCATATCTCTTCTCTTCTCCTCACTTCAGAATGCTCTGAATAACTAACAGAAGGGTTTGTTGGAATTAAAAACATAATTAATATCTTTTAAAATAATTAAAATGAAGAAATGTATACAAAGTCATGTAACAAAGGCCTGTCACTGTATTTGAAATGATTCCATACCAACTCATTGTAGTCAGATTAAAAAAAATAAAAATAAAAAGTCTAAACATACCATCATTTAGGAGACAATTAAACGCACCAACGTCACCAACAAGCATCTCCAGCATTAAACCCAAAAGCCGGAGCGCCAACGCAATAGGGGGCAGCGTTTTGGATCCACGGCATTATGGCGCCGCTGTAGTTCATCCTGTGCTACGATATTTAGAGCGCATGCGCACCTCCTTCTTCCTTTTTCCAGTGCAGCGGAGTCCAATCCCCAGTCTTTGGCTCCGGGCTCCTGTATAAGGAGACAGAAAGACTGCAAAAATGGTTTGTAATCAGTCCCAATATGTAGCTACATCAATGTGTTAGATCACCGGACGGTCTTTTGTCGAGGCAGATGTTGAAAAATGTCTTTCTGAAGTTAGGATGAAGATAGATTTTAAACTCCCGCTAAAGCTCACCGGGCAAGGCTTCAACGTGGCCTAACGTGCAACCACCTAGCTCCTATAATTTCCTGTTGATTGTCAACCATTGATTTAGCGTTATTATGCTAATGACGTGTGAAACCCCAGTCTTTAGCGAACCACCGCTAATTTCATTCATGCAGTACGTTCTGCTGAATGTCTGTGCTATTATGCTAACTGGGTCCATTGATCCTTAATGGTTGGGTTGTAGCATTAGCCAGGTGGGCTCTGCGACCCTTGACAGCCCAGCAGTAAGACTACTATTTCACTCGATTGTTACAATATGTTGACATGTTTGCTGACTCGGTGTTTATCACCCAGGGTTTTGTCAAAGTGGTGAAGAATAAGGCCTACTTCAAGAGGTATCAGGTGAAGTTCAGGAGGAGGAGAGGTACGTGAACAACTTAGGAGGCTGATCTTTAAACATTCACCATGTCTCACTTTGGAGCCTTGATCTTCATGCTGTTTTTAAATGTTTGTTCCTTTACCAGAGGGAAAAACTGACTTCTTCGCTCGCAAGCGCCTGGTCATCCAAGACAAGAACAAGTACAACACACCCAAGTACAGGATGATTGTCCGTTTCTCAAACCGGGACATCGTATGCCAGGTGAGTTCATGTCAGACCGTTTCATTGCTGTATTACTCTTTTCAATCCCACCAGTGAAATCTCATGGTTTTGTTTGTTCCAGATCGCCTATGCCAAAATTGAGGGTGACATGATCGTGTGTGCGGCCTACTCCCACGAGCTGCCCAAGTACGGCATCACTGTTGGTCTGACGAACTACGCAGCGGCCTACTGCACGGGTCTGCTTGTGGCTCGCAGGGTGAGGCTGGCTCGAAACCCCCATGCTGTGTCTGAAACATAGCCGTCTGTCAAGTCAATGGAGGATGGCTCTCGTGGATCTTATCCAGAGCTGTTTGTAATCGATTTGGATAAAAGTGTACATTTAGAAGGGCGGCTCAAACCGCTAGTTGGCTAACGTTGTACGCTAGAATGAACGTTGTGGCCACCCAGCTGTGGTTCTGACCTGTTTGACTATGCTACAAGTCATTCCCCTGTTTCAACTCAATTTCTGTCAGTCTTCGCTGCCCTGTCCATGAAGGCACAACAGCCCATTTAAAAAGGTGCCTCGTGATATGACATAGGTGTTGTCTTTTCCAGGTTATAAAGGCTGCATTTCAGTAAAGTGAGGTCATTTTCTGAACTTATTAGACTGTTCTAGCTGTTCTATTATTTGCACTAAAGTTCTCAGTACTTAAAGGAAAGTACTCAGTACTTTTAATTTGTCCAGTGTTTAATTCACAGGAGTATACAAAAGGCTTTACCATGTGGATATTTTCTGTACGCTATTGAATTACCAGGAAACATGCTATGTTGTGATATACGTCGTTATTGAGATATTAGATGACCTGTATTGGGACAGAAGATTTCGGCCATATCGCCCAGCCCTAGTTGGAAGTACTCTGCCATCACCCCCACAGCGTTATCGACGGCTTGTTGGTTTCCGGACCACACGGCCAACCCGCAGGTGTGGTCCGTTTTTGGCTCACATGGCCGTTTCTCTCCCCCCCCCCAGCTGCTCAACAAGTTCGGCCTGGACAAAGTCTACGAGGGCCAGGTGGAGGTTACCGGGGATGAGTTCAACGTGGAGAGTGTGGACGGCCAGCCCGGTGCCTTCACCTGCTACCTGGACGCCGGCCTGGCTCGCACTACCACCGGGAACAAGGTGTTCGGAGCATTGAAGGGGGCCGTGGATGGAGGCCTCTCCATCCCGCACAGGTGAGCTCTGCGGCAGCCGTGGCGTCGTGGGCTCGAAGGGATGGACCCGTAGCACTAGTGGTGGATATCGGTTCCCATCCCGTGCGGAAGTCCTAACTTTAAATGTGACACTTCTAGAGATTGGAAAGCTGTGATCTATCTAGATTACAACTTGCGGATTAACAAGCCCAGGCATTTATTTTCTCACTTCATTTAGCTATGGTGGCATGTAGACTGGGTGTTCTGAATGGCTAACTGCAGTGAAAGTGGCATTAATAGTATTTTGTTATGCTACTAACTAGCAGTGAGTCATTCAACTTTGGTTTTAAGATGGCTGTCGTTTTTTGTGCCGCTGTATTTGGTATACGTTGCCTCAGGTAAAGTTGAAATGGCTTTATTCTCTACTTATTCTTATTAATGAAGTTCTGAACATAAAGGTATGTTTGCCTTAGAGTACCACTGGATGTATAACATAACAGGATGTAATGGTAGTCTGTCACAAGGCTGTTGCCTTTTAACTATTGGCTGCAAGTTGCCTGCATGATGGCAGGCACCTGGGTTGTTTCTCCTGTTGTGTTTGCCTGGAACGGACAACGTCGCCAATAACTACCAGTAAGCACCTGTTTGCATCGTGGGTCATTCAACATTCACCACGTTGGGCTGTTGTCCCGAACGCCTGCTGGATAGCTGATCAGGGTACCGCTCTCTCAACAGCACCAAGCGCTTCCCTGGCTACGATGTGGAGAGCAAGGAGTTCAACGCAGATGTCCACCGCAAACACATCATGGGGGTCAACGTGTCAGAGTACATGAGCTACCTGATGGAGGAGGACGAGGACGCCTACAAAAAGCAGTTCTCACGTTTCATCAAGAATGGCATCAGCCCTGATATGGTAGGACAGCCCTCTACTGCCTCTCGTTATGTCTGCCGGACGGCTTGTTGTGCTATGTGGACGGGAACTTTGTTAGACGAGATGGACTTGGTGCTGAACAACACGTCTATGAGCAAAGGTCACGTTTAGGACACTGTGGCGATTGTAAATAAGGTCAGATTGTTTGGTGTAGGGTTAGGTGTGTTTCTCTGTGGTGGTATGAAGTGTTTCAGAAGTCTTCATGGATTTAGACTGAGAAATGTGGGGCCTAAATTTGAAATACAAATTTGTTCAAATATATATATTCGACTTTGTATTAATATTTTTCCAAATATCCATTTGTAATACACGTCTACTGTTATGCTAGGTATGTCCACTAGATGGCCGTAGAGTGTTACCAAAAAGACCATTTACAAGCGTGGTTAACAAATGTGACCAGATTTATTCAGAGAACAGAAGTAACATTTAATCTAAACGTAAGAATCATGAACATAAGCACACAAATCAAAATCAGCATGAACAGCTAGACCATTAATGATACACATCCTCATAGCCTATGCACACACACACACACACACACACCCACCCCCTCACCCTGCTGCTATAGCCTACTGCCAGACGTAGCTGTTCTTGACCAGGGGCCTCTTCCAGTCACTCACCCGGTTACCTTCTCAGATGTGCTCTCAAGTTGCTCGTCGAAAGATAAACTAACTCACTTTTGCATGTCTTACACACCGCCTGTCCTTCATTTTTCTGTTCAATGACCAGAAGCCAAAATATTTTCAAATAGCACTACAGAGATTCCCTGACATGCTAATAACGCTTCCATCTGCTCCTGGTGCAGAATCGTCAGCGCTAGGGCCCATCATTTCGGCCAGGTTTCCACTGATTTAAAGTTTCGTTAACATTTATCCAATCGTCTTGACTATTTTGAGCATGTGAAATGAGCTATTAAACTCATGGCAGAGGGAATGAAAACCCTGTTTTTCTAACGTTCCCTCTTAACGTTCGACCATGGCAATTAATATACATATTCGAAGTATGAATTTAAATGTGACAGCCCTATGATTCATTGCTATCCCACGCCCCAGTGTTCAATCTATTTACTTGTCTGTGTACTTGCCTTGGCCTCTGCTGGAGATGATGCTAAAGCTTCAGATATGAAGTTATTTTCTGTTTATGTAAGGCATTCACAGGCCCAGATGTGATTGTGTTTAATGACGTCTGGGTGTTGGAAATGAATTATCATGGCAGTGACAATGGTTTCATTATAAAGGTGCAAATCATGTTGAGACCTGCACCATGACAAAAGTAGTGTGGACCAGGGGTGCTAACGTGTACATGAGTAGTCATTCACCAACTGTCAGTGGTGGTAGTAGAGTAGGTATCCACAAGTTTTACAGTGACCAGTATAAAGTTGTTTGCTTGGATATTCAACAGATATTCACACTCTGAATTACACTGCTCTGATACGGACAAGTGGGGTGTATACTTCCCCAGGAGACTGTATGAGTCCTGTGTCTCTAGCGGTGTATACCTGCCCATGAGACTGTATGAGTCCTGTGTCTCTAGCGGTGTATACCTGCCCAGGAGACTGTATGAGTCATGTGTGTCTAGCGGTGTATACCTGCCCAGGAGTGAGTGAGTGTTACAGGTTCAACTAGCTATCTGTATGTGTACATTGGTTGAACTAGCGCAGAAAACAAGTACTTGTTTTGTACTTGAGATTTGGACTGTATTTCTAGCTAATTAGTGGCACACCAGTAGACCCTTTCTGATTGGTCTGTAGTAACTAAGGGGTGACAGTGTGTTGCCAGAGTAACTGCGGAGCCAATCAGATGGACCAGACCCTCCAACTATGGCAGTTTCAACTGTGGTGCTTTCCCAGCTTTATTTATTCATATGCATGTGAAACCTGCGGTGGACTCAACCGGATGTTTTGGTGTTGCGTTGTTGACTTTGTCTATAAATGCAAGGAATCGCTGCCACATGGTGCACAACCAGACGCCAAATAATCTGACCTTTTAGTAAAATGGTGACAATGGTTTCAGACAAGTCTATTATACCAGATTTGACGTGACCTGAGATTTTCTTCTTCTTTTGTGTATTTCTAGATTGAGGAAATGTACAAAAAGGCCCATGCTTCGATTCGTGAGAACCCCATCCATGAAAAGAAGCCACAGAGAGAGGTGAAGAAGAAGAGGTAAGAGCAGCTCCACTTGTCAATCAAACTCAATTATTATATTAGCCATGTGGAACCTCAAGGACTTTAAAGGGCCCGGCTCTACCACAAGGTCCATCTTTTCTGACTAGTTGCAAGTGCTAAGATAAACCTAGACTTCAGAGAGCTTATGGACTGAGTGAGTAGTGGTAAAGGTTTTACATTAGGAAACCTTGGCTCGACTGCTGGGTGGAAGAGGAACTGGAGTAATGAAACTTATCTAATAAACTGATTCTCCGGTTGGGCGCCCCACTTGACCCGTATAGGAGTATGTCAGGAAAACTTGGAAGTGAAAGTTCTGATCTTCTGCTCTACTTGTGTTTGGTGTGTAACCTGGTGCTGGTGTGGTTCTGTTTGTGTGCAAGGTGGAACCGTGCAAAGCTGTCTCTGGCCCAGAGGAAAGACCGTGTGGCCCAGAAGAAGGCCAGCTTCCTCCGGGCTCAGGAACAGGAAGACGAATAAACCATGGGCCTTGTCCATTTCTAATGGAAGACATTTGTGCTAATAAATCAACTGAAAAAGAGCCTTGTGTTGGAGTGTTTATTTGTGGACCTTGTTACTGTTGTAAATAAACTACAAACAAAGTGATGAAATGCCCCTCTGGGACTACATCTTCAGATGTCTCAGTTTGTCATTGGCCATACTTCTAGCGTTGGGGTTCATAATCTGTTAGGTTTGTGTTTGGATGGTCTAATGTAACTCGACACTTGAGGGCGCTGTTGGTCCTTATGTCTGAGCAAGACAATGCCCTGAAAGGTTTGTCAAGGAGCAGGACATGTAAATATTCATGTTCATTAAATATCATTTTCTAATGTATTCTGAAATCTATGACTATTCCCTGCAACTAATCATCCTAAGTCTAAAAGCTGAACATAAACACTTGGTTAAATAAGTGGATAAATAACCCTACATCCTTTTTAGTCAGTTGGAATGCATGGTAATGCTCCCTCATTTAATTCTACATATGCACTTGGGTTAAAATGGTAAAGTGCTTCAGTTGCCTGTACAATGTAAACTGTCATCTAAATGTCTCTGGAAGTGAGGGCTTCACTTGGAGTCTTTAGTGTGCGATATCTTCTTCCACAACAAGGTCTTGAGGTTGTTGAGGATGAGCGAGTGTTGGATCTCCATGTGTTCTGCAGAGCCGCGCAGTGCTATGCATGCATATAGCTGCTTCTCCAGGTCTTCCCTCAGGTCCTCAGGCGCTCCCCGCAGGATGTAGTCCTTCAGCACCTCGCACGCCTTCGCCAGGTTGGGCCGTGTCACCTCTGGCGTGCAGCGGCTCTTGGTCAGGTCGCAGGACGTCAGGCAGTCCACGCCGTAGCGGCAGTCCCGGTCGGAGTCGCAGCGGCGCTCCCTCATGCCCTCCTGGAAGGCGAGCTCGGGGACGATGTAGCGCGCGTCCGTCACCTTCAGGTCATGGCGGTCGTTGTAGCCAAAGCTGGCAGCACTCACATCGCACATGAGGAAGCTGCCGAAGGTGCCGTGGAAGAGGTCCTCCACCAGCTCCACGAGGCCCATGGAAATCTTGGCCCTGCGGGGCCAGGAGGGGGTGAACCACTGGTCCATTCGGCGCCGCAGCCCTGCAGGCACCCAGGGCTCCAGCAGCCAGGGCAGGCTGAGGCCGTACAGCGGTGCGTGGGGCACCTTCTCCATCACGTAGAGGTCCCCGCAGAAGCCCAGCAGCCGGGGTGCGTGCTCCCGCTCCTGCAGCACCACCGCCAGCAGGAAGTGGTTAACCTGCAGCAGCGCCCACACAGAGCGCGCCTCCGGAAGTGTGATGTGGCCGTCCTTGTTGCTGTCGGCGACCGAGAGCAGCATGTTGGCCAGTGCCGGAAGGTTGGCCTGCTCTCCTAGTTTCACCTCGAGAGAAAAATGACACCCGTATAAATCTCTTGGAAGCTTTGGTTGTTAATTAATATGGAATGCATTTAAAATTCCAAGCTAGGTATTGTAACGGTTGTTCGGCTTGGATAGAGGCTACACATTGAACCCTGCATGACTGCACCATCTCTCTTGAGGCAAAGGCTATGCAGTCTTTCTGATGGGCTCTAATAGGTTTCCTACGATACCTTGCATTACCCGAGTTAATGCGCTAATGTGCTGTCCCTGTAGTTTGGGTTGAAGTGGTTACTCTTTTTAAAAAGCCATTGGGGTGTCCACACTACACACCGACCTTCAGATGGCTTATGACCATCTCTTTGAACCTCTCCACGGAGGTGCCTCTGGTGGGCTGGTTGAAGGCAGCCCCTGGCTCCCTCCGGGCCTCCATACCCAGGGCATAGCGAGGAGCCGTCTCCATCTGACACCTGATGACCCCCTCCAGGTCACCCCAGGTCCCAGAGTACACCTGGAGTACACAACATACAAGACATACAGCTGATTAAAGGTCAGCGCTACAAAACAGCATTACAATACTGTAACACAGTACACACCACAAACAACACTAGATCACTCATAACATGTGATGTATGAATGTTTCAAAGCGTGACATTTAAGATCTTACCTGGCTGTTGGGCTTGGCCGACAGGCACTTCCCCAAATACAGCGTCTCTTTGTCACACAGACTGCTGCAGGCCGTGCCATCAATCACTCCCCTGCTATATTTGTCACACTAAAAGCAAACATAATATCATTAATATAATTACACTTTATAAGAGTAAGTGAAGTGCTGGGCCAGCAGATTTATTTATTTATTCAAGTAAAAAGGCAAATGTACAGTATATACATCACATTAGTTCATTTATTCATGCAGTTATCAAGCCACTGCAGCAGATGCAGAGAATACTCACGAGAGAGGTTTTGCACTCCTGCCCACGACACAGCTCTGTGTAGGAAGAGTACTCCACGTACACTATCCAGCTCCCCACAAACACTGCCAGCCAGGAGAAGAAAAGGTATTTCATACGCAGGTAGGAAGACCGAACCTAGCAGGAGGGAAAGACAACGTGTGTTCCGTCCATGAAAATGAGCAGATGTGCTGGCTGTGTTTTGGGATTACCACACAACATGGGACTCCTGTTTTCTTTTATAAAGAAGATATTCAGATATATGTCATTAAGGAGCAGGTTGGGGATGGGGGATTGAACTCAGAAACAGAAAAAAGAGACACCCTAACGTAAAGACTATCCCCAGATGAGTAACTACTGTGCTATGATGACTGACACAGTCTGAAATGTAACACTCTGTAAAATCACACACACATGTAAATATTACGTTGTCATAGGTGCTACTTCCAACAGTTCCAATATTGGACTCCAACATTATTAACAGTTATTATGCTAACGCTTTACTCTTGATGTGTTTAATATAAGTTACTTGAGGTGTCAGGCTAGGCTAGTATAACGCCAGTTGTCTCAGCTGATTTAAGCATCATAGTGTAAATTAGTGATAGGAGAGAGCGAGGGGTGTGTGTGCGTGCGCGTGTGCGCGTGTGCGTGAGAGAGACAAGAGAGTCATGCATGTGTGGCTCCAGGCCTGTACTTCAGACGTATTTACAGAGAGCTCTGTGTGCCCATGAATGATTTTATTGGAGACATACTGAGAAGCAGCTTTTTAATAACCTTGAGACATGACGTAAATACACTGAGACTTCTGTGATGGTTTACAGGGTCAACACGTTGGGTATAGTACATGGACTGTATACAATAGGTTTCTTTATCATAGCATGGTGTTGTAAAAACAAATGCCAGAGAAAGAAAGGAAGTCTGTTGTATCTCTAGCTGTGTGTCGCTTTTACAATGTTTACATCATCAATCAATTCACCATCCCTGTAAGCGACAGCTCACTCTTGGGTCAAATTAGAACATATTTATCGTTTGGTGTAGGAGGGGGATTTTCACTTAACATTTAAATCACTGACCACGATAATCGGACAGAACCCAGCTCAATATCTATCACAATTCCATGTATCATGTTGGTGAATTTGAGGTTATTAAAAAAAAAAAGTCAACACTTCCTACAGACACTCTAAATGTCACCATGTATTCCAGTCTCAGATGGCCTCAGTCCAGACAGACGTTCGTGGAGCACAGTGTTGAGGTAAGCACAGTATTCAGGAGAGTACTTTTGCATGAGGTAATGACGCCTGCAGTTCAGAGTTGACAGCGATGTACTCCCACATGGCCCCTCTTCATCTCTCCATCTCTCCCTTCATCCCCTCCCTCTTCATCTCCTCCCTTTCTCTCTCGGTATCACCCCTCTCTCTCTCTTTATCTCCCCCTCTCTCTCTCCATCTCCTCCCCCTCTCTCTCCATCTCCTCTCTCTATCTCTCCATCTCTTCCCTCCCTCCCTCTCTCTCCATCTCCTCTCTCTATCTCTCCATCTCTTCCCTCCCTCCCTCTCTCTCCATCTCCTCCCCCTCTCTCTCCATCTCCTCTCTCTATCTCTCCATCTCTTCCCTCCCTCCCTCTCTCTCCATCTCCTCCCCCTCTCTCTCCATCTCCTC
>OMKP01055260.1:4627-22581 GCA_900302375.1 Bathygadus melanobranchus | reverse complement strand
CAGAAGTCATGAGAAGTCTCTGTGTCACCAAGGAAGCTGTGGAGACAGGACACAGAGACACAGTGCATTATGGGTATTGTAGTACATTGCAGAAGTATTGTAAAAACTCAATGGTTTTGTGCCATCTTGCATAAGACAAAGACTTGCTTCCAAAGATAAACAAATGATATTCTGTAGATACAATGCTACTGGAAAATAGAAACATATCAACTATGGTTTTCATATTTCAAAGTATATAAGAGGCTATGACTGTTGTACACAGGTTAGCATGTGTACATCAACACATGCACATTACAAAAGGACATCTGTGCTTTTATACAACAATACCAATTTACTACAAGGCTGATTACTGGCCAGCCTACATGAATCAGTAGTTTACAGTAACGTTGAACACCTCTTTGTTCTGACACATGGGCCTCCCAATCCATTGTAGACTGTGGGGTTAACTAGTGGGTGAGACGTTACAAGCAGATGTATGTACTGTAGATCTGTGTTCATCAACGCTTGTCACCTCCCTTGGTATTTACTGTGTCTTTACTGCCAACGGACCTTGGCTCGTAGAGCTGTCAAATTAACATTCCATATTCCAACAGTATGACAGATCTCACAACATGCCATCACAACACAGCCCCATCCATTGTATTAAACACAGAAGGAGAGCTCAAGTCCTCCAACGTGCATTGAAATGTTGGAAGGAGCCCTGTTTGGAGAGAAGCCTGTTACTAAAGATAAGATCATAGCAGACATGGAGATAATGTACAGCCAGCGGCCATTATTATTAAATAAACACACAGGATGACGCAGGACCCCTCCTTGCTCCCTCCTGTGGACATAGTGTGTACAACAGGAGTCACCCGGACCCAAATCATGGGGACATAATGTCCAGTGGGGACCCTGCCTCACCCCTGGCCTGGCTGTGTTCACATACAACGCAGAGACAGAAGGGTGCAGCTGTAAACTCTGAACCACATTCAGAAACTCTAGAAACAATGCCTGTGTGTGTGTGTGTGTGTGTGTGTGTGTGTGTGTGTTTGCAGCAGTGATGAATGGATGGTGGAGAAAACATTGGCATCCCTGGCATCCCAACGTAGAGCAGCCAACACCAGAACACACTGTGGCATCCTAACACACTGAACGTAGAGCAGCCAACACCAGAACACACTGTGGCATCCCAACACACTGAACGTAGAGCAGCCAACACCAGAACACACTGTGGCATCCTAACACACTGAACATAGAGCAGCCAACACCAGAACACACTGTGGCATCCTAACACACTGAACGTAGAGCAGCCAACACCAGAACACACTGTGGCATCCCAACACACTGAACGTAGAGCAGCCAACACCAGAACACACTGTGGCATCCCAACACACTGAACGTAGAGCAGCCAACACCAGAACACACTGTGGCATCCCAACACACTGAACGTAGAGCAGCCAACACCAGAACACACTGTGGCATCCCAACACACTGAACGTAGAGCAGCAGATACCAGAACACACTGTGGCATCCCAACACACTGAACGTAGAGCAGCAGACACCAGAACACACTGTGGCATCCTAACACACTGAACGTAGAGCAGCAGATACCAGAACACACTGTGGCATCCCAACACACTGAACGTAGAGCAGCAGATACCAGAACACACTGTGTCATCCTAACACACTGAACGTAGAGCAGCAGATACCAGAACACACTGTGCTTGGGGAGGTGTGCTGGCACAATATTTAGCTGAATGACATTTATTATGCTGCATGTTACATGTGGAACACAGAACTACAGGGGCAACACGATACACAACAGCCTGACCTGCTGGTGTGCTAACCATGCAGGCAATATGGCTTGTAGCGACACTGGTTCCATTCCCACTACATGTCATTCCCACTCTCTTTCAACCAACTTTACTGGTCAAAAGCCCCTAACATACATAACAAACAGAACATCATATAAATGAATAGAATGGAGAGCAGGGCAACTGTTTTCATTCGCAGATCATTCTAGATGTTTCCACACTGAAGGGGATGAAGGGAACAGCTCCACTACTCTGAAACTCAACCAAAACAACGACTGTAACTCTCTGGTTAGTTTTAAACTCAACGCAAAGCCGGAGACACACGAATGGCTCCCGCACTGTGAGCCACAAGCTTCTAGAATCCAAAACAAACGGCCCTAATAAAGATTCAAGCTACAATAAAGACATAACGATAAATTTGACTCATGTATGACAAGAAGTAGATCCATCTAAAACGCAATATAAATCCCTCGGAGGGTGTTGCCTTTAGCAACCCTGTCGGAGCGTGAACAACCGCGATCAGAATCCGCGACACGGATACAGTTGTGTTTCCTGGCCAGCACGGCGTGGGAAAAGGAGTCGCGTGTCTGGATTACGGGTTGAATGTTCCGGAAAATGGTTGGTAAAAGGCAGTTTACCGGTCCAGTGATCTGACTAAACCAAGGATTGACAGCGCACGTCTCCTTCGATTAACAACGAGACGTCTGTACCAGAATAAGCTCTGCGATCTGCCCATACTGGCAAAGAACGTCCAACTTGTCTAATGTCAGCGTATTTATAGCTGACTGGGTACCACTAGGAGCCCACTGGGTCCAGCCAGGAGCATACTCAATGACAGCCAACAACAACACACCCATTATATAACAAATAAAATACATTTACCTCAAGACAACCCATAAGAAGGGTGGACCTTTCACTTCAGACGCAATGCAGCCCCACTGGTCCACAACCGGGGAGACAGTGGCTCCTCCACCCCCTGGCCCAGCACCCACCCTGCCCTAGCATCCACCCCATGGCCCAGCATCCACCCCCTGGCCAAGCATCCACCCCCTGGCCAAGCATCCACCCACTGGCCCAGCACCCACCCTGCCCTAGCATCCACCCCCTGGCCCAGCATCCACCCTGCCCTAGCATCCACCCCCTGGCCCAGCACCCACCCAGCCCTAGCATCCACCTTGGCCCAGCATCCACCCAGTCCTAGCACCCACCCAGCCCTACAACACGGCAGAGTTGGGTCGCAGTAGTTTAAAAAAGAAAAAAGTACTCGCTTCACACATACACTAGCTGAACAACACACAAACATGCTGGCGGTCTATAAATATAATCAGAGGCCTGGGGACGGCAGGGTACAGTGGACTCCGGCCCTGGAACTGAACTGAAGTGCAGTCCAGAAGCATCGAGTGAAAGATGGCGACGTCCGGCGTGATTTCGCCGTTTCAACCCCGCAACCCCCACCGACGTAGCGAGCTGCTGGGTTTGTTTACATGGCGGACAGCGCGGTATCATCTCCGGACCCCGGGATCCGTTACGACAGCGCTCATTTGGACATTTGGTTTCACGTTTGTTTGGTACTCACCTGTCAAGTGTGACGGCGCGGCGGGCTAGTGTCGGTCCGGACGCTAGCGGAGCGGCCTTCCAGCGGCTCGGTTCGGAGGTGCTAGCTAGTGTCGGTCCGGACGCTAGCGGAGCGGCCTTCCAGCGGCTCGGTTCGGAGGTGCTATCTAGTGTGGGTCCGGACGCTAGCGGCTCGGTTCGGAGGTGCTGCTATACGGGACCACACGCCGGGTCCGACGGGCGGGAGGACAACCGGAGGGCGGTCGCTGCTCGGCGGTAACACGACGCCGCCAAAAAGAAGGACTTCGACTAGGCTTCACCAGCTAGCATAGCAAGCTAGTTAGCGCAGCGGGGCTAGGTGGCTAGCTAGCTAGGTGGCTAGCTGGTCAACTTTATTATGCGGTCTGCCGGTTGCTCCGATAAATCTGTCTCCTGGGTGGACGTCCAGCACTCCAAAGGTAAATTCCTCGTAAAAGCGTCAACTGCGTGGAAGTCCCCGACGTGAGGAACGGAACGCTGCGGCCGTGGAGTCGCTCGCTGCGGCTGTAATCAGTCGAAGTGTCGCGGAGGGATTTGGGAGCGGAGAGCTTCGCTGTTTCCAACACTACTCAAGCTGTCACACTGGGAGATAGGCCCCGCCCCCTGTTGAGATGTAGGCCCCGCCCCTTGGTTTCCAAGCCACGCCCGATCTCGCACAGCGGGCATCCGATTGGTCGACACTCACGGGGGAGGGGGGGGGCGGGGACACGCGGTGGTCGACCCAATGGGTCCGGGTTGACCTGCACGGCGGGGCGTCCTATTGGTCAACACGCACAGGGGGGGGCGGAGACACGCATAGCGGGGCCACCCGATTGGTCAGCACCCACAGCGGGCGCACCCGGTTGGCCGACGCGCACAGCGGGCACGCACACGTATCCACTCGTGATTGCCAGAGTGGGTGTGGCCCACGGGCCACCGGCGACGCTGATTGGTTTACAATGTTTGGGTCAGGATCATAACAATATGTGTCGGACTGGCCCACAGCGTACAGCACATGCTGCTGTTTCCTCTTACGCTTTTATATGCAACACATATACGTTGTGGATATTTAGCAGGGTGTTCATGGATGCTAATTAACTTATAATAATAAACTAAATGTGTCAGAAGTACAGCTCTCGTAACCTCGGATCCAGTAGTACTACAGATATAGCACGGCATTAACACTTAGGGGTTAGGGGTCCGATTCCATCCCATTATAAGAATGTATGCATTTAGTCGTTTGGACAATACGAGCATTCACCAAATGTCGTATATAGACTAGTCTTGATGTGAATTATGAATATATACTCCATCAGGACGGTGTGTTATATGACACAGTTATATGAAGGGCCCTCACCCTGGCTCTTTCTATGTGTTATATATAGGGGCCGCTAGGGGGCGGTGCAGGGAGGTGACGCGAGACTTTCTCAGCCGCACTTCCGCAACAACGCCCCGCCCTCTTCTGTTGCCTTCTGCGGACCGAAACGTGTCTCGCAAAAATGGCACTTTATAATTTCAAGAAGATTATGGTGGTTCCCACCGCTAAGGTACAGTTTTATTGGTTTGGGTTGAGGGGTCGACTGTGGGGGTTGTTTCTGTGTTTGTAGAGTCTTTAAAACGACGTTAAAACAACGTTAAACTGCGTTTAAAATGGCGTTAAAACTGCTTTAAAACGATGTTAAAACTGCATTAATACAAGTTAAAACGTCTTTAAACCGGTGTTAAACGTCGTTTAAACCGGTGTTAAACGTCGTTTAAACCGGTGTTTAATCCGGTGTTAAACGTCTTTAGACCCGTGTTTAATCCGGTGTTAAACGGAGGGTCGGCCCGTGTTTCCCACGTGTTGTGTAACAGGACCGGGGTTGACGTTTACAACCACTTTATCTTAACTTTATCTTATTGTTTTCATGCTAGATAAGTTCATAAGTTCATACGCTGGATGATCCAGTGGATTTCTGAAGTTAGTTATAAAATATTCTGGTGTTTATTTGAATGTTTGTCTTATTCACTTGTTTTGTTTACTCTGTTTGTATTTATTGTATTTGTTTCCGTTGTGATTAATGTACGTCTTCAATCAGACCTGGAATAACTTTTGTGTGTATTATATATTATATTTATTACATTTGTGTATTATAATAATGACATGTGAACAAATCCTGCATTCAATCCCATGTCTTGTAAATGACTCCTGTACTCATCTGTTATAGGATTTCATCGATGTTACGTTATCTAAAACACAAAGGAAAACCCCGACCGTGATCCACAAACATTACCAGATCCACAGAATCCGTCACTTTTACATGCGTAAAGTGAAGTTCACCCAACAGACCTGCCATGACCGACTCAGTCAGATCCTCACAGACTTCCCCAAACTGGACGTAAGTGTCAAACACTCCGGTCAGTATCTTGCTGTAGACTAGACAGGGTTAAACAGTGTGTCCCTGTTTCATCATGGGGGGTCTTGTTTTGGGTCTTAGGATATCCATCCCTTCTACGCTGACCTGATGAACGTCCTGTACGATAAAGACCATTACAAACTGGCCCTGGGTCAGATCAACATTGCCAAGAATCTCATCGATAAGTAAGTCTTATTGTCTGTCATAACTCATGTATGGGCGTAGCTAAACAAAAGATATTTGGTAAAGGAAAATGCATGAATGCTGAAGTGTAGGTAACTATGAACATTAAGACAATACGGCATCTTAAACAGGTTGTGGTCTCTGTTCAGTAGACCAGGATTTGGTAGCTGGTGCTGAAATCAACTCTCTTTGCAACGTTCTCACTGGCTGCTGCAAGGCCTGCTGGGAGATTACAGACAGAAACAAACGATTATTCCTTGTATGTGTCTAAAACAACGAGCAGCGTTCACTAATGCTAACAAAGCGCTCAATGTTGCAGGCTTCCTCTATAGCTGAAGTAAATAGAAATGTGAATACAAAACCAGAAAAGGCGAGTTGTTTGTTTATATGAATAACATGAATCATAATGATATCACCGTTAACCCGCTAACTCTGATGATGATCAGTGTTGCCAAGGACTACGTCCGTCTGCTGAAGTACGGAGACTCTCTGTACCGCTGTAAGCAACTGAAGAGGGCAGCTCTGGGCCGCATCTGTACCATCCTCAAACGGCAGAAACAGAGCCTGGAGTACCTGGAGCAAGGTGACCACCCCACTGGATGTCTACAAACATTCATCAACATCATCATCATCATAATACATTAGATTTATATGGCGCCTTTCAATAATCCCATAACTCTTCTATCTACAAGTGATATCTAAGTGAATACTTCCAATACTAGACAATGTTAAAATGCTGCCTCTCTCTCTCTCTCTCCCCCTGTTTTTCTCTCTCTCTCCCTGTTTCTCTCTCTCTCTCTCTCTCTCCATTTCTCTCATTTTTCGTTCTCCATTTGTCCCTCCCTCTAGTGCGTCAGCATCTGTCTCGCCTACCCTCCATTGACCCCAACACCCGCACCCTGCTGCTGTGTGGGTACCCCAACGTAGGCAAGTCCAGCTTCATCAACAAGGTACGCTGACCCCTGCACACGCACAGAGGACTGCAGTTCCCAGAGTTCCTAGCTCTGACCGCTAACCCTCGTGTCCTCAGGTGACCCGAGCCGATGTGGATGTCCAGCCGTACGCCTTCACCACCAAGTCTCTGTTCGTGGGTCACATGGACTACAAGTACCTCCGCTGGCAGGTAGCTCCTCCCCTCCTGTAACACTGTGTCGGGTTTCATAAGGTCAACTTTATTACATTATAGTACTAATACTATAAAGGGTAATACAGCATAACCTGCTTCCATCTGCTTACAACGCGTCCAACTGCAACTTTTTAAATGAGGAGGAGTGACCTTTGACCTGTGTGTGTTTAGGTGGTGGACACCCCCGGTATCCTGGACCACCCCCTGGAGGAGAGGAACACCATTGAGATGCAGGCCATCACGGCACTCGCCCACCTGCGTTCCGCCGTCCTCTATGTGATGGACGTGTCAGAGCAGTGTGGCCATAACCTGGCCCAGCAGCTGGAACTGTTCAACAGCATCAGACCGCTGTTCGCAAACAAGGTCAGACTCCACCCACTTCTCAAGGGTCCACCCCGTGGCCTCCAACATTCAGCAGAGTATGCCGTTATCCACAGTGACTGAGAACAATGAAAGCATGCAATCAAAAGAGAAGGAAGGTGTAGTTGGAGGTGAAGGAGGTGTAGTTGGAGGTGAAGGAGGTGTAGTTGGAGGTGAAGGAGGTGTAGTCCCGTGTTGATGGTGAAGGTTTGTGTTCGTCTCACAGCCTCTCCTGGTGGTGGCCAACAAGTGTGACGTGAAGAAGATCAGTGAGCTGTCTGAGGAGAACCAGGTGAGTCCTCCTAGAGGCCTCTGGCTGACTGCCTGTCTGTCTATCTGTGGGTGTGTGTCTCTCTCTCGCTCACATCTGATCTGTTGGCGTGTTTCTTTGTGGTTTGGTAGAAAATCTTTGCAGACATCTTGGAGGAGGGCATCCCTGTGATCCAGACGAGCACCCTGACCGAGGAGGGAGTGATGCAGGTCAAGACTGAGGTGAGGTTCTCCTCCTGCCTCCTGTCTGTCCCTCCCAACACCATCGATCATCCAGAGTCTGAATGATTCATGCATTAAGACAGGATGGTGCTGTAGTGATCCTGAGGGAGAAATGAAGAAATGTGGGTCAAATATATAAATATATAACCAAAACATTTCTTCTGAGCATCGAAATGCTCAGAATGTGCGCAACTGATGTGGTTAGCATGTCAGCTAGCGATGTTGTAGCACGTTGACCTGGGGTGACCTCTGACCTCTGACTGTATCTTCAAGGCTTGTGATAAACTCCTGGCTCACCGCGTTGACGGCAAGATGAAGGGGAAGAAGGTCCACGATGTCCTGAACAGACTTCACCTGGCCCTGCCCACCAAGAGGGACCACAAGGTAGCAGGCTTCCTGAGACCACAGGGTAGCCACGCCCCCACACTGTAGCAGGCTTCCTGAGACCACAGGGTAGCCACGCCCCAACACTGTAGCAGGCTTCCTGAGACCACAGGGTAGCCACGCCCCCACACTGTAGCAGGCTTCTAGAGACCACAGGGTAGCCACGCCCCCACACTGTAGCAGGCTTCTAGAGACCACAAGGTAGCCACGCCCCCACACTGTAGCAGGCTTCCTGAGACCACAGGGTAGCCACGCCCCCACACTGTAGCAGGCTTCCTGAGACCACAGGGTAGCCACGCCCCCACACTGTAGCAGGCTTCCTGAGACCACAGGGTTGAGGTGAGATGGAGGTGGGGGTATGTCATGACTGTTGACTGTTGTCCTCACCAGGACCGCCCACCGTTCATCCCAGAGAATGCCCTGCTGAGGAAGAAGGCCATGGAGGTGGACAAGCCCAAACGCAGACTGGTACCCAGACATCTGATCCCAGAACAGTTTCTGAACGTTACCAGGGAGTCAGACAGCACTAACATCTCCTGTCTGTTTCAGGAGCGCGACCTGGAGGTGGAGATGGGGGATGACTACGTCCTGGACCTACAGAGTGAGCATTAAACATTCCTTACCAACCATAATACTGGCCCGCCCCTTTTTAAAATTCTATGCTATGGCATTTGTTGCAGATATCTTTAAATCATTTAATTTTGACAGATGATATGAAGTGGTTTCTAAGCTATATTAGAGGAGGTCTTTGCATGTTTACAGAAGATTCCACCCTGTTAAGAGAACCAGGACAGATAAGATTGACTTAATTAGTTTGTCTGGGTGTTAGAAGATCAGCAGTGAGGTTTTGGTTTGTTCTTGGTTCAGAATACTGGGACCTGATGAACAGCGAGGAGAAATCAGACGTGATCCCTGAGATCTGGGAGGGCCACAACATCGCTGACTACATCGACCCGGACATCATGAAGGTCTGCAGCTTGTGGAACAGCTCTAGTATCTTGGGACTGTCTGTCTCTGTTGGTCTGTTGAGGTGCTGCCTCCTGACACCATCCAGATATTGAAGTTTGCGTTTCGCTGCAGAGAGAAAGAGACTGTGACTTCGTGGGATCAGGTCTCACAAGGCTAACATGTATCTCCTCTCACAGAAACTGGAGGAGCTGGAGAAGGAGGAGGAGTTGAAGGAGCG
Organism: Bathygadus melanobranchus; assembly: GCA_900302375.1. Classification (NCBI taxonomy): domain Eukaryota; kingdom Metazoa; phylum Chordata; class Actinopteri; order Gadiformes; family Macrouridae; genus Bathygadus; species Bathygadus melanobranchus. The sequence continues at coordinate 13,086 of OMKP01055260.1, read as the reverse complement.
GGCGGGCGAGTATGACTCTGATGAGGAGAGCGAGGACGAGGAGATGCAGGAGATCCGCATGCTGGCCAAACAGATCAAGGAGAAGAAGCAACTCAGGGTGCTGCAGTCCAAGGAGAAGGACGTCCACGGGCCTCGCATGCCCCGCACCGTCACCAAGGTAACGTCACCTCGGTAACGGTCACCTCCTGGGGGTGACGAGTTGTTACCAATTCAAGAACTTTATTTGTGACAAACACATACAGGATGTGAAATGAAAGTGGCAATGCTTATGTGACAACAACATTATTTACAATAAAAACAACAACAGTATTTACAGTAAAAAGGTTGGAGACATTGGAGGTATGTATGTACTAGTTAGTATAATATATACTAGTTAATCAGGTGGTGGTCATGTGCTAGCTGTACTTGTGTGTTCCCAGGTGGAGAGGAAGACTCTGGAGACTGAGATGAGTGACCTGGGTCTGGACATGACCAACAAGGACGGCGTGAGTTACATACGAGTCTTAACCAACCAGAATGTGATTGGATGGTCACATGGTGTTGCCTATTTAAAGTGTGTGTGTGTATTTCACATGTTAATCACATGTATGTCTATGTAATATCTGTGGATACCCTGAAGATAGTGAGGTGGTAATCAGGTGCTGAATGTTGACGTGTAGCGCCCTCTCTGGTGTTCCAGAGTCACTACGCCGACAAGGCCCGCCGTTCTCGTAGTGTCACCAGGAAACGCAAGAGGGAGTCCTCGGCCCCGCCCACCTCCAAGGTCCGCAGCCAGAGCGCCTCACGGCCCCCCAGAGACCGGTCGGGCATCCGGGATGCTAAGGTACGGCCGGGGTCACGGCTCACAGGGTGGTGGTGGTGTTGTGAGGATGATGATGATGATGATGATGATGATGTTTGGCCTTGCAGATGGGTAGGAAGGTGAAGAAGATGATGAAGAACTCTCAGAAGGACATGAACCGCGACGGCAAGAAGGGCGAGTCAGACAGACACGTGTTCGACCTGAAACCCAAACACCTCCTGGCCGGGAAGAGGAAGTCAGGAACCAACGACCGCAGATAAACCCTCTCCACATTAATCATTCTATTAAAACACACCTTTTATCTGTCTGTAAGCCCCTCCCCCGGCCTATACAGTCATTCATAAGTACTGGACAACTGTGGCTAATGTATTTATCTGACCTAAAGGCAAAGACACCATCAACCAACTTTTGTAGACTTTGTTGCTTCCTTTAGATAAGGTTAACTGTTGTGATGAGAACTGATCAACATGCCAACACTAGGAGGAACGTTCTAGAGACACAGCAGCTGTATGTGATTTACATGAAGTGACATCGATGACTTCCTGTCTGATCTTTCTGAAATGTTCCACTGCAGTGGAACCCAATAAATCAGTGAACTCCCAACTTTTTGATCAGCGTTTGTGTTTATTTATATCAGGACTAATGGGAGACCACATCCAGTGGTTGTGAGTTTGATTCCCTGCCAGAGTTTCCTTGGGCATGGCCCTACAGACGAGGTGTGCAGCTTGCTTGGCTGTTCTGTCCACTGTGATGAGGGTTATTTCTAGATGTGTATGGAGCTGACACACTGACTAGGAAGGCTGTGTATATAAATAGTCCTACTCTGTTTAGGTTTTACCTTCAAAGTAGAAGTACTTCTTGACTTTAATGGCATCAAAACGTTCATATCGGAGACCCTACACACTACCCTCTGAGAGATGTTCTCCACTCAAATCAGTCACATTTGCCATTTTGACAATCCTCTTAAGTAATTCAATGTTTAATGCTCTAAAATGTAAGAGTATTGGTCTGTTTTTGTACATATCCGATTGAAGAGCTTTTATTTTGTCGGAGTTTTATTTTGTAGGAGTTTCGGAAGTGTGGTACCGTTATGTTATCTGTCAAAAAGAGCTGCGTCCCATTTAGATGTCAACAAGGACTGCCGTCAACCCGCTAAAGAAGAGAATGATTGCAAAGCTTCCAAATATTTCAGGATTTCTCAGACGAAGCAGAATTTAGTGAATTTCTGGTAAGTACAAAAATTCGGGCGGCGAACTCTCCTCGTTTTCAGGGTTTCTCATGTCACGACGGACCGCCTGGAACAGGATGCTGCGAAGGAGCGTTACTGGAGAGAGAGAGAGGGCGGGACTTCCACTGACATGGGTTTATCGGCGAGAGCGAGGGAGGGACTTCCCAGATATCAGTGTTCGTTACATGTTTCGGTTATGACTTGGCCAATTATTTTGTCAAAACTCCACATTTGTTCTCCTTGTTATGGACTTAACTGGCCTACACAGCTCATAAAAAGTAGGAGACCGGAAATGGCGTTGCGGTAGACCGGGATAACGCAACAATGCATGACCCTCTCTCAACATAGTAGCTGAGGCTAGCTAGTTAGCATGCTAGTCACGGTAGCATGTCTGGAGATCACTAAGGATGAGCTGCAGATAAAAGCTGACAGTTCATCCAGATAAACAACGTCCTTTAAAGCCTCGTGTACTTCAAATGTCATTTGAAGATGTAATACATGTTTAACAATGTTAATATATCACATGTTTAACTATGTGATTACATCACATGTTTAACTATGTGATTACATCACATGTTTAACTATGTGAATACATCACATGTTTAACTATGTGTATATTAATATGGCCATCCTGTCTGAACAGGTAGGAGGTGAACAGTGACTTCACTAAACTAGAACTCAAGCAACCTTATTCTGCAACATCACTAGCCATTTTAACATTTCATAGACTGGATATGTAGCGCAGATATCCGTAGTCCAATTCTTCTTAGTCAAAAAGAACATTCCAGATATTTACATTACATTTACATTTACATTTAGAGCATTTGGCAGACGCTTTTATCCAAAGCGACTTACAAAAAAGTAACACATTTGTCTAAAGAGGGAGACAACAATATATCACTGAAGGTAGAGTCCAATTAGAACAGAACAAGTTACAATCATTCCTGGTTGCCAGGTCAATAGAGCAAGTTTACAAGCTTACAGTTGCTAGGTTGACTCCTTACTGTACAACAGCAGGTAGCCAGGATAAGATGCTACACAAGCTAAGTTGTGTTTCAAGTGCCGGGACACACCAGCATACAGGATCCTACAAGATCCTACAAAGAGCCAAGGCATACAAATATGGAAGTGCTAAGGATCCAGTTAAAGTTGATCGGGTAGTGGGGAGAGGGTTGGGGAGGAAAGGTGGGCAGGAGGTGAAGCTATTCAGTATCTGAATCCAAGTGGACTCTGAATAGGTGGGTCTTGAGCCTCTTGCGGAAGCAGGTCAGTGATTCTGCTGTCCTGACAGCTGTCGGGAGGTCATTCCACCATTGTGGTGCAAGGACAGAGACATTGTTCCTAGGACAAATGACTTGCCATTCATGTGTCGCTGTAATAAAGATGGCTACAGGAAGTCATTCCTGCCCACAGCAGTCTGGGTATAATGACTCCTCTCTGGGAGGAGACTTATCCTCTGAGTGGCAATCCTTCTACAATACTACAATACTACAATACTTCTGATCTGCACTGATAGACCGATAGACTGATAGTTATCTATCTATCTATCTAATCGTATCTATCTATCAGTCTGTCTGTCTGTCTAATCGTATCTATCTATCAGTCTGTCTGTCTGTCTAATCATATCTATCTGTCAGTCTGTCTGTCTGTCTAATCATATCTATCTATCAGTCTGTCTGCCTGTCTAATCATATCTATCTATCAGTCTGTCTGTCTGTCTAATCATATCTATCTATCTGTGTGGGTCCAGGTGTTGATCCCGCCCGCGTCTTGTCTCTCTCCCAGGTGGTGTGTGGGTCCAGGTGTTGATCCCGTCCGGGTCTTGTCTCTCTCCCAGGTGGTGTGTGGGTCCAGGTGTTGATCCCGTCCGGGTCTTGTCTCTCTCCCAGGTGGTGTGTGGGTCCAGGTGTTGATCCCATCCGGGTCTTGTCTCTCTCCCAGGTGGTGTGTGGGTCCAGGTGTTGATCCCTTCCGGGTCTTGTCTCTCTCCCAGGTGTTGGAGATGCCAGTGGAGAGTGGCAGCAGCGCTGCCTCCCGGCAGGCGAAGCAGAAGAGGAAGTCCCACAGTCTGTCCATCCGAAGAACCAACAGCACAGAGCAGGAGCGCTCGGGCCTGCAGAGAGACCCCCTGGAGGGGCAGGTAGGACCACACCTTACACAGACCTAATGGAGTTAACACACTACTGATCTAATAGAGTTAACACTAACTACTGATCTAATACAGTTAACACTAACTACTGATCTAATACAGTTAACACTAACTACTGATCTAATACAGTTAACACTAACTACTGATCTAATACAGTTAACACTAACTACTGATCTAATACAGTTAACACTAACTACTGATCTAATACAGTTAACACTAACTACTGATCTAATACAGTTAACACTAACTACTGATCTAATACAGTTAACACTAACTACTGATCTAATACAGTTAACACTAACTACTGATCTAATACAGTTAACACACACTACTGATCTAATACAGTTAACACTAACTACTGATCTAATACAGTTAACACTAACTACTGATCTAATACAGTTAACACTAACTACTGATCTAATACAGTTAACACTAACTACTGATCTAATACAGTTAACACACACTACTGATCTAATAGAGTTAACACTACTTAGCAGGTTAACTACTGAGCAGGTGTATGTGTGTGGATTTTGCACCTGTACTGTTCTAGCTAACTGATAATGACTTTTCACAATATATTTCTGTCCTGTAAGTCCTCCTTGAATGGTCCCAAAAGGCACCAACAACAAATCAAATGTATTCTTTGTTATTACTATACTGATAATAATGAAGAGCTAGTTGGATAGAAGTGCTCCTGCCAGATGGACTGTAGTTGTCGTGTTGGTAAGAGCATTAAAGCTAGGTAGTTAACCCCAGAGCCGCGGTGTTGACTACCAGCCATGCGTTCATTCAGCCCAGCGCCGTAGACATGGTCTGTGTGAGGAACCACACCTAGAACGTTTGGTTCCTCACTGACACAAATGATCAGTGAGAACATGTGAAGGCTAGCATGATCTCTAGAGAAGATAGTTGGACAGCGAAGGTAAGCTGCTGTTTAACATGTTTTTACCATTATCTATCATCTACTTGATACTTGATGAAGATTAGAGATAAAAAGAGTGGGTTAACCTTTTTAATATTGCTATTAAGGCGTGTGTGTGTGCGTGCTTCTAAGCCTAAGCCAATCAGCTTCTACCGTGGCTGTGTGTGCACTTCTAGAGTGATGCTGTTGCTGGCTCTACTGAGCCATGTACTCATATATGATATAACTACCCTTAATACACTTCCCTCTCTCCTGTCTTCACTACTGTCCATAAAGGTATAGTTGCAGTATTGAGACAGAGGTGGAGAGGTTGTTGTGCTTGGTTTTAACAGTGGGTGGAGAGAGGATGGAGGTGTGAGGTGGTGTCTCAGTCAGGCCTCAACTCTAAGGGTGGGACAAAATATCGATATTGGAGTATTTCGTGATACTTCCTCTTGTAAAACATATACTGGCGTCGATTATGAATATTTTTCGCTACTTCATGACTCCTTGTGGTGGCGCTCATCAAATGAAGGAAGCTAAAGTCAAGGAAGTGAACTAACTTGTAGGGAAGAAGACTCTAAACTGAGACTTCATCGTTCAAGTCAACTTACTATTACTCATCCTGCTTTTATGGCTTTTTTCTTCTTCAGTTGCAGATATGGTGATGTATTGTAGATTCAGTGTCTTGTAACGTATGGGGTACTGCAGAATGTCTGTATCCTGATACCTTCGTGGACAACATATGGTGATCACCATACCTACTCACCTCTGTTACTAAATATAAATAGGAAGTATGTCATTGATTCATCTTGGTGGGCTTGAGTCAGTGTTCATTCAGGATAAAAATACAAATCTATTATAAAAGGCTAACAGGAAGAATATATAAATAGGGCTTGTACAGTTTTTACAAGGTAATATGCAACTCAGGAATATCACCCCAATAAAGGTCCTTATTATAGAACAAATATTGTAATAGTACGTTTTTATTCAATCCAATGGTTAGAATTTGGATTAGAAGGCAGGATAGTGTAGTGGTGAGGGGGGTTGGATCCCCAGGGGTCTGGGGTCTGGGGTCGACCCCGGGGTCTGGGGTCTGGGGTCGACCCCAGGGTATTGGGCCTGAAGCAAGTGTGTAATCTCTTTCTTCTGACTGGTTTCTGTACTCTGGTTCTCCTCCCTAGTCATCTGATAATCTGGAGTCTTTCTTGAAAATTGAGGTAAGTTGTAGGTACCTTTAGGTTGTAGGTACCTTTAGGTGATCCAGTAGGATGTCCCCCGTGTGAAACTAGATTACAAACCATCCGTAGATCTCCACACTAGTGTTTTGGAGCCAGTTTAGATGTAGATATTTTTGCATCATGTTGTGTGATCTGATTTGGTCGAGAAGTCGGCAGTTGGGAATTCTGGAATTCCAGAGTGTTCCGAGGGGCTCGAGGATCTGACTGGACCTGTTGCTCACTGTCTTTTACTTTAAAATGTTTGTAAAAATGTCCCAGTCAGAGCTTTTAATGTCTACACAATAATGTTTCCTTTTTATTAGTTTCAAAACAAGGCTAAGACGAAGGCCCAGCTAGGCTGCTAGCTAGCTAAGCAGCTAGTGCTTGGTACAGAGCGCTCTGCTCTTCCAGTGCAGCCTCTGTTCTCCTCTGAATGCTAAGAGGCTAAGCTTACACTCCAATGAACATCCTGAGAGAGAACACAGAGGAACATTAGCCCTGCATGCTACGCTCAGTCTGCCCAGGGTTATATAACATTGTTTATGTTATAGTTATCGTACAGTGTCTGGGGGTCCCCCACCAGGTGGTCCCGAAGCCTCTCGCCTGCCTTCCTACTTCATCAGAGGATGAGGTTGGTGTGTGATCTGATGTGGGCTCCACTTCCCTGTTTTGGTCCGGTTGTTTTCACACCTGATGTGAACCGGACCTGAGTACACATGAACCGTACTCCAGACCATCGTGTTCAGACTAATTAAGTGAACTGGACTTTGGGGTCAAGTGTAACGGGATCCGGGCCTGGGTCCCTCATCACACTCTTTAGTCCGAAGCCAACATTTCCCTACAGAACAACCACAGCACCATTTTATGTGGCTGTACAGTGATTCCTAGATTGTACCTGTAGGTGGCAGCAAACACAGCAGTAAAGTGTTTGCTAGTGAGGGACCTGCTGGTTCTCTCTACAGGACTCCAAGCTGCCTCTGTCCCTGAGGAGCAACCTCCTGGACCTGTTTGGACAGATCGAGAGGGAGTTTGAGAACCTCTACATAGAAAACCTTGAATGTAAGTTTCATTTGTTGATTTATTTGATTGTATTTAAAGCTGCACTGTGTGACTTCTCTACTGCAGCTCCATTAAAACAATATCTCAAGTAGAATGTCCCTCAATAGTGCTGAGTGTTGTTGGCTTTCAGTGCGAAGAGAGATCGAGACTCTGAACGAGCGCTTGGCAGCAGAAGGACAGACCATCGAGGGTGGGGATTTGACCAAAGGAGCCCTCAAAACCAAAGGTCTGGTTCACCTCCTCACTGGGTGTTCTTTAAATGCATCTTTCTATGTATCTTTTTGAAGATATAATATATGTTGATGTTCCTGCCCCCACTAGCTAGTCACAGTACGAGCCAGCTGTCACAGAAGCTCAGGACAACATACAAAGCTTCTACAAGCAAGGTAAACCTGAGCACCACTTCCATTAGCTATGAGCATCGTTTTAGCTGTACATTGGTTTCTACTTTGAAGTGATTCCATTGAACCATAATGTAAACATGTCACATGGAAAGTATGGAACATTTTTCAGTTTCACTGGTAAGTTGATTTTCTAGCTGTAGATGAAGCAGACCCATCACCTGAACCTGAACCTGAACCTGAACCTGAACCTGGGACTCTTCTCACGTGATGCTTTGAAATCAAATCACAGGAATCGAACTGCATGGACAGTATCAAACACGGGTCTTTGCAGCTGCCATACTGCATGTTAAGTGACATCTCTTTCCACTCATTTGATCACAAACGGTAAATAGTCTCATGGGTAGGACTCCCAGCTGAAAGGTTCTGGGTTCGAACCCCAATGTCTGCAGATGCCTCCATCCCCTGCCTGTTCCTTAATCTGAATTCACTGTCACTTTGGATACATGAAACAGCCCTGCAGTTACCCATGTTGAGCCCCAGGGGGTGCCCTGTCCCAGTGTGTGGTGGAATGTCACTTTGGATACATGAAACAGCCCTGCAGTTACCCATGTTGAGCCCCAGGGGGTGCCCTGTCCCAGTGTGTGGTGGACTGTCACATCTGTGCCCTCAGCCACGCAGGAGTTGGCGGATCGTACCAGCTGGGAGTTGTGGGGTGGAGACTCATGGGTCATTTGTTTGTTTCTTCACATGTGTGCC
>OMKP01055239.1:1674-13468 GCA_900302375.1 Bathygadus melanobranchus | reverse complement strand
CGCATGCGACAAAGACTTACATACAAATGATGTTACAGAGGGTCATCGTAACTCGACCCCGACACAGCTCAACGGGACAATCAGGCCCGCTGTTGACCCGTCTGGGGGCAGTTACTAAAAGAAGACAGTGTTGATGAAGCACTTTGACTTGAATGGCGGCCAGCCTATTTAATCGGTAATTATAGAAGAAATGAAGCTGCAAATAGAGATCGCTGCGTATGGAAACTGTCGCGGTATAACGGAACCAGCAACAAAAAATACCCCAAATGACCAGAATGCCTATTATTAGTATAAGAAACTAAATAGTTTCTTAACACACCCAACCCCCTCTCTCTCTCTCTCTCTCTCTCTCTCTGTCTCTCCTCGCCATGTTTTCTTTTTTTGGGTCTAAAGTCTAAAGACGAGAGAGAAGTGAGTGTGGAATAACACAATGTTCTAGGCTGCTGAAAACTGGATCAAAGCAGAAGCAGAAGCACCCACGTCAGCCCCAGCTCCCCACCTTCCCCACATCCACCCCTTAGTCTGGAGCCTTACAGCTGTGTGGGGCTATGTGGCCCCGGTGGCCCTCGGAGGCACTCAACGCAAACCCGTGCACATGCCCTCTTTCTGTTTGCTACGTCACCGAGAAAAGATGAGACGACGTACTTATTGTGAGTCGCTCCGGACAAAAGTGTCTGCCAAATGCCCTGAATGCAAATGTAAATGTGAAACGGGCGAAAGCAGAAAGTGAATGTGACAACTGTGTCCCGAGAGCTATGATGAGCGCTTGTGTCGTCTGGTTACATCAGAGTCTCGAGGGAAATGGCGTGTGACGCGCAGGCACGGGGGAATCATGGAGCTCAAGTGTCTGGGCTGTGTCACTGTCACAGGCTTAAGAGACAGGCAGGCTCACGATTGGTAGGAGGGAGTCTGGAAGTCTTAAAGGTTGAGCAGCTCTCAGGAAACGGCAGATCTGAGTTCAGCTGGTAATGAAACCTTGGCTTGATTCGCCGCGAGAGAGACCTGGCTTCCAACATCCTGTCTTTCGTCTCGCTGCTTCCCTCTGTCACTGTCTCTTCTTTCGTGCTTTTTGTTCCTTCCTTATTCTTCACTCGCTGCCTTTATAAATGCTATGCATAAATCTTTCTGAAATCTGTATGTCATCTTTTTCAGCCCCTCGATTCTTCTCGTCCCCTGACGTCCTCTGGGATCGGCAACTCCATCCCGATCACCAGCTCATACGCCTCTAAGCCTCCAAAGTGTGTTGTCTTATTCCACTGTCAAGTAATAATTAAGATTAAGAAGGTGTGTTGTAGAGGACGATGAAATGATCTCGTATATCGTCTGACGTACGGTCATATTCTGCAGTCACGTCATATTTTAACAGCAATAGCACCCCAGTGCTGGTCACTCATCAGATATTGGACTTCAGCTTACTCTTAAAAAATGTTAAACTGCATAGCAACTGTTCTTAGTAATGAGTAGGCTTTTCATCAGCATGTACAAGGGAGAGTACAATGTGTGCTTGCTTCCAGGACCTCATTACGCACGACAGATATTTGGTTCATGCAAAGGTGAAATACGAAGGTAAAACTCATGGCATCGTATCTTCCTCAAACAAATCCCTGAAGCGTGTGAAGCTCAGATCACAGGAATCAAATTCACCTCCCCAGCCGCCGTTGTGATTCATTATCCACTCGGAGTGAAGCGCTGTGCTGATCCTGCCCCATTCCTGATCCCCTCGATGCCTGCTATTCCCCTGCCGGGCCCCAGGGGCTAGAGTCAATAGAGCCATCACCATCCTCTAGCCTCCGTCACCAAAGGCGTTCACTGGAAAATTGGACTTTTTCCTTGATATGAGAAAAGGTGGTGGCCAGTTTACACACATATACGTACGCGCGCGTGTATGCGCACGGGGTACGAAGAACCAAAATAGAATAACATCGGGCGGCAGACTTTCGCACTGAAGCTCGCGCACAGAACGTTCCGGGGCTTTTCACATGATTGGCCTCTCAGTTATTTAATATTCATTAAAATGTGTGTATCGCATAAACACATTTTATTGACATAAAGGTATTCTGTATTTATTTTATTGGTATTTTAATTGTATTATATTGTCACTTACTTTTTATTATTACTATTGTGCTTTTAGATGTGAGCTGCTGTAATGCAACGCCTTAAGTAAGTACCTATCTATCTATCTATTTATCTATCTATCTAGCTATCTTCAATAAGACAGTTTCAATATATATATTCAATATATATATATAAACAGTACGACAACAGCACAAGTGAGATGAAAACAAGTTTGCAGAACTCCACTGCACTCTCCTCGAGTGCGGCTGTTTCTATCAAAGGCTACATGGGAGAGAGGCCCAGTCTGGATGGACAGACTGCACTTCTACAAATGCCACATGCCAAACATTTGTTTTGGTAGAGAGCAGCCACACTGAGACACCCGGCAGCACAGAGCACAGCCGCGGCCATGCCTGACCTGCGAGGGCACGTCAACATGAACAGCGGAGCATTATGCAGCCATGACGACCCAACCTAGAGGTAATGGCGAGCACAAGGTGAACAGGCGTTAACACATACACTGGGTGCTAAGTACCTTGTAGGGCCAGACCAGAGAGGTTGTTTACAGGGGTCAGAACAACATTCTACTATAGCCAGGCACACATTAGTACTGCTTTTCTAATGCACTGGCAGGTAATAACAGATGGGGATTGTATTTATTTTTTAAAATGCTGCAGTCTTATCATGCTTTTCTGGTATGCTTAAGTGGTACCGCGAAGCTAGCCACACAGACATAGCGTTTAAACTACTGTCAAAGAAGCAGGACTAAAAAGGGATTACAAAGTGTTTGTTTGGACAAACTCAACGACAACACAAAAATATATATTTGAAATAAAATGAAAGGGCTTCAACATGGAAGGGACGCTATAAAATGACGTATATATACTTTTACTCCATGAGTTCCCGACGTTCATAATGACCTTGTTAGGCGCTCACTGTTGTTGTGTTGCACAACGTCTTACTCTCACATGTTTGTCCACCATTCGTCCTCTTCCACTTGGAGGACGACGGAAAGGTCAAGAGTTTGATTCAGACAATTGAATTGACATGCTTGCTTTGAAAACTCAAAACCTCAGTTTCCATGACTGAATACCACATTTATTTTCGTTTCACAACTTGAGACCTTGTGTGTACAGTGGTGTGCAGACACGTGTAATTGGACACATTCTTCCACAATAAAAGAACAAACCAAAATAATTAGCACCCGATTATAACTGTATAACAATCTTATATATATAGATTCATTTAATTCAATGATTCAATGATTATTATTCAATAATATTATTTGGTGGTAGCAGTGGTTTACTGCCTGGATGTTGTCTGTCACTACTTCCATCCAACATGTGAGTAGCTACACATTGAACTGTGCTGTATATGCCTACTATGCTTCCCTCTACTATAAATCTAATTTCCGCAGAGGGATGAGGATAATTAAATCACATCTAACATAACTATCTTCAATGCATAGTTTGGCCCTTTGTTACAAATAACTTAATACCTCCAACTTCCCAACCCCAGATGGGCAAACAGAATGGGGAATTCTGAAGAGACCCTTCATAAATGGAGAGCTTTGTGTGTTGTTTTGTTCATTTTTTATTAGCCTGAAACACGGAATCATTTCAGAAGTGCCGGGTCCAAAATGTAAACTTCCTCTCTATTATTTAAAGCCTTGAGTTAGCCTATATAGTGCTAAGCACTAATCTATAGGCTAGCCTGTTCAGTCTACTCTCTATTTAAAGCCTTGAGTTAGCCTATATATAAGCACTACTAGCTACTACTCTGTTCAGTCTACTCAAGTTTGAATGTTTCGCTGTATTTAAATAAAATGAACCATTTCAAGGTGATCAATCCATATTGGGATTCTCAAAGTAAGGCTAAATCAACATGTAATATGTTGTCATCTGAACTAGTATCATATATCATGCCATGACACGAACAATTAGAGAAAATAAACAGAGAATCAATTTCAATTGCAAATCAATTTGCAAACATTTAAGATTTGTGGTAAAAAAAAGTATGCTAGATCTTCGTCTTTCCCTACAAGAGAGAACATGAAACAGCACATTCTTGGGCTGAGCTAGGATTTGAAATCCAGGATTTTGCAAACTTGCAGTAGGACATCAGCACAGAACTGTAACTGTTAGCCAAATTAAATAAATCATTCACAGATTTTTGAAGATGAAAGCCAGCATAAGTGACACCAGTTCTGTAAAAGAAACCAAAATAACATAACATAAAAAATACACTTTTAACTAAGTGGACCTGGATTGGACTAACTGAGCATCAAAAGGATGGTGTCATGCAGGTCTGTTGTGCATTGCGCTACGTGTCTCATGCCAGGGTGACACAGTGTGGCGCAGTGTGTTTTTCATCACAGGCCCATTCTTGAAATAAATGTACTCTCACTTCACTCTCATTCCGTTCTGTGCACATTCAGCCGTACAATACAACACAATACAAAACAACCATGAATCATAAGGGGAATCTGTTGGGCTAAAAGTATTTATTCTCCAAATAAAAAAAATTAAACTGTATCTAGTAGACCAACAGTAGTTTAACAAGATTACTTGAAGAAAAACACAACAGGTGTGCGTGTTACAACTATAAGTGAAATAAGCGAGATAGCATTAGCATGTATCACTGATTAATCCCTCCCAAACACACTACGAGCCAACCATATTCCGTTTGACGTTTAACGTGATGTCTTCTAAAGAGCCATTCATGTGCAGGGAATCAGGCTCTGGCAACCAAAAAAAAAGAGAAAGAGAACGAAGACCCATAACTCAATTTATCATTTGAATTGGTCGCAGCTTGGTTCGAATTTGAAGGTTTCACTACGAGGCATTCCCACAATCTTGCTTCCTTTACAGAGAACCCCTGCATGATGGCCTCCTTCTGACCCTCTCTTTTCCCCTAATAGTCAACAAAACACTCGTATGCAGAGTGACATTTCCTTGTTGTAAGAGGTCCTTCCTCTCGAGAACATTGCTATTCGTGAGCGTTGTTTAACTCATGTCTTGCATGTTTAAGAGCACTTCTTCCTCTTAAGGCAGTCGACCCTTATATCAGTCGGAAAGCACAATGTTTTCCAAAGCAATAATAAGGCGTATGGTATTCCGGAATTGCTCTACTTAACATAACTAAACACAAGTAGTAGATGCTAGTACTTGAAAGGCTAAATTAGCTGACTTTCAACCTCATCCCGATCTAGCCGCATTGGGGAAATAGTGTGAAAAACGCCTGCAGTTGTGGCTGATGCTGTCTGTGTCTGTCTGGGGCGCAGCTCAGCACAGACGCAAGATCTTAAGATGTCATCGGATGACGCGCTTCATCCCGACAAAAGTAGCAGGGGAGATCTGGGTGCAGGCAACATGGAGGAGAGGTAAACATCGTTTGTCTGCATTTACTACCCACATTGAAATTATACAACGTTCCCCTTTAACATAATATTTGACGTTTCCCTCTCGCAATATGCGACTCAAGCTAGAATATAGAACCCTTGACGACAGATTTTGTTTTTGTAATGGTTGTGCGATGGGATTTAATCAAAGTAATTTAGACACATACCATTCAACAGCCTAGTTCTGTAAAATAATATTTGTGTTGGTCTTGAATCAAATTACGTTGATTAATTAATAAAGTTATCTCCCAGCATGGTGTGTGTGTGTGTGTGTGTGTATATATATATGTCATTTTTTTCATGTATTAATTTCAATGTCCCTATGCATTGAAACGAGGCCTGGTTCACAACTGATTCTCTCTTGTTCATCTAGTTTAGGTATGATAATGATTACGTCAGTGTATTCATTGTATGTAATGTATGTAATGCCTTTCTGAGAAATATATCCACTCACAGATGCTTTGGATAAAAGCCTCCACGAAAGCATTGATTATATCATATGAAAATGATGATCACCACTAAGAAATGGAAAGTTAAAACTAAACAGGATAAGTATCAGGGCGTCCAGTCTATATAATTCCAATGCCAAACCTTTTTATGGGGACACGAAAGCCAGACTGAGAAAAAAAGCTTTGTTGTCTGTCTCCAGTGTTGGCCAGCTTAACATCCTGAAGGACTAAAGGGTCTGTTTGGAACCATGGTGACCAGGCTGATTGTAAATAACGTGCTGTTGTAATGTGCCCAAGTTATTTCATATGTTGTTTTATATGAAAAACAATTGAGTGAAGGACTCGAGAATGGACAATGTCCTCCAAATTGTTGAGGCAGACATAATGGTTCAACACATCTCTTTCAGCACATCATTGAAGAGGGTGTGGGACCGCCAAATAACAGCTTAACAATGTCTGCTGGCAGTATCAGGTTGTAGGCTACACATACGGCAATCCTGGAAAATATTTGAGTCTGTATGAAGGCATATCTGACATCAGATGCACAGGGAAATGATTGAGGCACTGATAGGTCAAGGAGGCTGATCAACAACATTCATCAAGACCAATACCAGCCTAACTGGAGAGAAGGGTGGAACGACGAGTCTGGGTGTGTGTCCTCCAGAGTTAGCTTATAGTAGATAATATAGCTTATAGTAGATTACAGACAGTAGTGGCAGTTTCAGATCCAGAGAGATGACCAAAGTCTCTCACATATGGGAGTGGTATCATACTGATTAGTGGTTACCAAGCCTTCCTACCTCTGAAGACTAAACCCAGGTAACAACAACACAAAGGAACCTCGGAGAGTTTGGCATTGTCCTTCCGAGGAGAAAGGAAGATGAGCAGAATTAGGATGGAGGAGCAGTGAGCCTGGTACCCACCCAACACAATGCCCTGAAATCAAGACAATCTGGGGGATTCTTGTGGGAGACAACAATGAGTGTGTGACATCACCCATTCAGCTTCACCGTGAGGGGCTTTTCAGATTTCTGGTGTGTGCTAAAAAGAAGTAAATTGCACCCGAATGTAAAGATGATCTCAGTCTGCGTATGTCAAAATGTCTCAACTGTGCAGCAATCTGCAAGAATAAGGGGCAGTTGGGAGTCTAATCCAGGCAAAATCATGGCTGCTTTTTGTAATTATTCCTAATTATTGAATTTATTGTTATTAAAGGTTGAAGGATGAGCCGATAACTTCAAATTGTAACGATCCTGCCTCAACCCCACTCATTACCTGTGTTTTTGCTTTGTGTCGTTAGTCACGTTGGTCACCTGTGTTAATTAGTTACTCTGTTCTGTTCTGTGTTCCACGTATTTAAGTTCCCTAGTTTCTGCCCCAGTTTGTCGGCCCCTTCCCTGTTCCCTGGATTTGGGTTCACCTAGCTGCGCTAGCCGCGACAGAGATAGCATCGAACACAATTATGTTACTCAATCAATGTCACTGAATATTAATGGCACTTAAAAATACACACTTTTTGATCTTAAAGATCAAATGCTCATTCATGTGCCTAACAACTAGTGACATTTCAGGCTAGAAGGCTTGAAGCTTTCATCCCCCCTCTAATTCCAGTCTGAGAGCACTCATAGCACTCAGGATATATGCCAGGCTATAGACCTGCACAACCTCAGACATGTCACATCATCCATAATGCATAAATGTAGACATATGACGGCCAGCATAGTCTTCTTGTTTATGGAATAAGTAAGTTTGCTTTTCATGCAAAACTTCTATAGACCCTGTAAACTTTTTAAAAAGTCCCCTTAAGTCCCCTTAAAGGTGCACTAAGTCATTCAGAGGCAGAAATAAACGAAAACAAAAATAATCCAAAACAAAAAGCTAAATGAATATGGTGTTTGTTAAAGTACTGTTTGAAGATGTGAACTCGCATAGTGCTGATGGGTCAGACAGCTTACATTGTGTCGCAGAAAGCCATTTAAAAAGAGGCGTGGTAGCCATGTTGAAATGATGTCATCACCATACATCATTCAAACCGCAGAAGAAGAAAAGATGGTGAAAACTGGCTGCAAGACGTAAGGTAGACACTAGAGCCATAGAAAAAAAACGTGGGGAGCAGAAAGAATCTGTGGAAAAACATCATACACGCATAAACTTAACAGAATAAATGGATCATGCATTGTGCTCGCAGGTGGTGTCGAGGCGAAGGGCTAGGCTGAAGCTAACTCCTCACCGGCTACCTCTATCCAGCATTTTCCTCGCCAATGTTCTTTCTCTGGCGAACAAGATGGATGAGCTGTGACTAAGGATTACCACTCACAAAAAGATTATGGACTGGAACGGGATGTTTACGGAAACATCGGAGCCAACGGGGGGCTACATCCTCCGGGAGGATAGCAAAGCTGATGACGGGGGGGAACTGTGTATTTACTGCATTTCGTTGTCTCTGCACTTGTACTGTGCGCAATGATAATACGGTTGAATGCAATCTGTATATTAATAGAGTAATTAACCCTAAATAGGCTACTGCAAACAGCGCTATGATTCAGGACTCGGCTTTATAGGCTAACGTTACTGTTACAATCTACATCATTATTTGAATTGATGAATAGATTTGCCGGATTGGGTTACGTTTTCTGTTTCTGGAACAATTTCGCTCGCTTGCAGCAACATACAAGGGTCATTCATAAACTATCTAGCATACAAAGTGTCAGAGTCTTTAGAAATATATCCATTTCAATGACAAAGCTTTCAAACTCAACAAACCCAGGCACTGGAGTTCAGAACAGTGGACTCCTGCTCTCACAGTGGCAGCAAACATCATTCATCATCATGTTTTTCCTCGCCACGCCGACAGGGGGCAGTGTTGAGCTCAAACCAGTGGGAACCGTGTTTACGCTTCAATGACTTATAATGCCTTTAAAACAACAACACACCAGAACCACAGTTAAAATAAATGCAGTTTGTAATGTGTACCACGCTGACTGACTCACTGCATTGCGTTAACAAAGAAGGGCCGTACATGTTGTGTGCCATACTCTCTCTACATAAACAACAGCCAACTGTTGTTGGTAGAGGAGCCATTATGCACTGCTTGGATTAGTTACATTTGCTAAATATGACAACTCCTTCACCTCTCTCCCTCTCTGAACACAGTCGGCGACAGTACTTAACATAGCACTCAAGTTATATCTGTGTAGCAAACCGCAGTAACACCAAAGCAGCACCCGCAATGCAAGGAAATCCCATTCACACTATAGTCTTCGTATTCCTAATTGTAAATGTTGTAATCAATGGAGAACATGTAACAGCATTTACAGCATGACGTCCCACTGTGAAAACTAAGGATCGTAAGTACCTAGTACTGCCTACACAGTGGAACTGTGCATATTGTTGGCACCAGAGCATGGTAAAAATAGGCTTTGTTGATGACTCAAACGTCCCTTTATACCTTGCACGTTAATGGCAATGGGTGGAAGAGGATCCACAGGAAGACAGCACTGATGTCACACTAGTATTGGTGAGTTTACGTGATATAGGTGCAGAATATTACGGTGATTTTAATTGGCTGATGTGTCAAAATTAGAAGAATTATTACAGAATTATGATTACACTTGGTTTTTTTTAGAAAGATGAGATTAAAGACCTAATGATACGGATTAAAGGGTAACCCAGGGATTCAAGTGACTAATTAGCACAACACTTTTTTAAATTGCTCCAATACTGAGCGAGAGCGCTTCAGCCATCAGCTGCAGAACAGGCTGCTATGTTAACCTTTGGGGCAATAGCACCCAGTCAATGTACATCCTCTAAAAGTGCTTGTATTTGCCACTGACAGGCTCAGATTGTTATTATAAGTGTCTGACAACATTAAAGGATCCCTACAGAGAAATACTTCACACTATCCGGTCTGTTAGTTAAGAGTGTCAAACCAAGACTTGCTCAAATCTTGCAAGAGCCTCATCCACATTGTCGAAATCAGATAAATATTCAGCCATGACTTTGAAAATCTTTTACATAACACTAAGCTACGCTTTCTGTCGTCCAACACAACACATTTTTTGCTGGCACTCCTCTGTCCAACTCTCACTCCGTTTTTTTCCTGTAACAACTCAACTCCCACGAGATTCAGAGCGAGACTTCTCCTTGAGTGTGACTAGGTAACACAATAACAGACACAATAACATAGGAGATAAGACAGGTGCAGAAAAAAGTGTTGTTTCTCTGCAGGGATCCTTTTCATAATGTTGTTAGACACTTATAATAACAAGCTGAGTGGCAAAAAACAGTACTTTTAGAGGACCTATATTGACACGGCACCCACAAAGGGTTACATCTCAGCCCATTTCACAGCTGACGGCTGAAGCTCTTTCGCTCAATCCTGAACTGGACCGGACCAAAAAATGTTGTCCGCATTAGACACTTAGACCCTAAATGATGGGAAAATGGGGTCCAGGTTGAAACCCTTTAATGTATTCTTGTCACACAGCCACAGACATCTGCCCAAGCCCTGGCGGTTCTATTCCAGCCACATCTGAACAGATACCACAAGCAAATCCTCTGGTTAAAGTTTATTGTGTGTGATTACATTAAAACAACCCACTTGGGCTGGATCAACAAGTCTCATAACAAACAAATAACATGTGCAATGAATCATAAATATTCCACAATACAATTAGGAGTGTATTGGTGGATCGAGATGTACAGGGGCATGCATGTGGCATATTGAATTTAGTGAACTGCATGCTTTGAGCCTCACACTTGGCAAAAGATGATCAAAAGCCAAAACATGCAATAAACACTGAAAGGGAACCCCGGTTTCTGGCTTATTCATGAGATATGAGCAACCAAAATCTTTTTCTACATACAATCAGACAAAGACAATAGCAAACAGACCCTACGGATATAAAAGCAGAGGAGTAAAGTGGCCAGACTAAAAGCCAAGCCACATGCGAAAGGGAATCCAGGTTTAAAAATCAGGCTTTAGCAAGCAAATTATTCTCAGATTTGTTTTGCTTACATAACTGTAAGTATGGTAAGTCCTACCTTTCGATGACCAGAGGTCATAAATTATAAAGAGGATGAAGCAATGTTTTCCCTGAGCCCAAATATATAATTCCAACTTCTAATGGGCAATTATTTTCAAAGGACATTGTGGATTGTTACTTTTTTCTTTTTTCATGAAGTAGGATGCATCTGTATTTATTTTCCTCGTTTACTGGGCTTACATTGGGGATACACCTTCTAGAATAGCAGTCCTAAACTTTCTGGAGTAGGCTAATCAGAAAGCGTTGGTGTTATAGTGGCAGCCTGTGCGTGAATCAAAGTAAGCAGCCAGGAATTCATCATTTGTACCTTTCGCAGCAAATTAGAGAATTAAATTATTTAAAGGCGTTATAGTAGCCGACCACGTGGTGAAATGTCTAATATTAATGCGTGTTACTAGTTACTAGCTCGCAGTTCTGGGGCAATCACAATAGCTCCTAATAACATTAATTGTTAATTTAAAAGATGTATCCGAACTCTAAGTTTAAGTTAAGCATTTTGGGGTGCCTAAGTTGAACCGGTTAATGAAACAATTAATCTACTTACTCATCCAAATTACGATGGGGAACAAAGTTGTGCGGCTTTTAACGTAATCCATGGCTTCTTCTTTTGAGTGGCTCTTGGTGAAAAAAAAAGGGGTTCCCGTCTTGTCTCGTCACCAACGAGGCTAAATAAACTGATTCGCTAAATTAGGGCTGCATCAAACAAGTGTGTTCAAATAGCGACACATAGCCTATTCTTCCAGTTAAAGTGGATATCTGGCGTTGCGCACGTCAACGCACTGCTGCAACGTATTACCGTGATGCTGATGCTGCAGCGGTTGGGGCTCAAATGACGCCAATCCTCT
>OMKP01055232.1:11753-45240 GCA_900302375.1 Bathygadus melanobranchus | reverse complement strand
TACAAAATTGTCCGAAAGACGCATTCATTTCGTCTTTTTTCTGCAATACCCTGCGTTTCAGTTGATTCCACTAGATGGCGCACTCCAAATACTACCGACGTTGCTAGAGCCGAAAATTAACGACATAAAAGACACTGCGCAGCTCTTAATTTTTATCAGAGGGATTAATGATCATTTTGAGATCACAGAGGAATTTTTGGTCCATAAAGGGGCAAAAAAGGGTGACCAACAACACTGTTCCCACTGAAACTGAATAAATGTTTTCTTTACTGTTCAGGTAATGGTTTTCACATGTTTATTATTATATAATTGATATTAGTCATATCATTATATAATTTAGGCTATTAGTTAACCCTCCCCCCCAATCTGCTACTGGCCCGGCCCGCCTGTCAATTTTAAAATCCAGTGTGGCCCTTGAGCCAAGAAGTTTGCTCGGTTTGTTTCTTTGTTTGTTGATGATGATGATGACCGAGTGTGACCAATAAAACAACCTTAAAATGGCTCTGTGTGTGTGTGTGTGTGTGTGTGTGTGTGCGCTGAGAGGGGGGTGGGCTTACAGGGGGGGCAGAGAGTATCTTACCTCCAAGGAAGAGGTTAAGCTCCAACTCCAGATAGTCAAACATCTCCACGGTCAACTGGAAGCTAGAGGAGAGGGACAGGGTGGAGGTCGTGACATCATGATGACAGAGGGTGTAACACAGCCTGCACTAAAATAACGATCATGTCACGTTTCGGATCATTTTTCCTACGCCCACTTCCTCATCACAATGACGAATACTGAAAAAGCCCCACAACGCCTGCCAGGCGTACACTGCTTCTGAACTGATGGCCAAGAATAGGAGGGGAAAGGCTGGGTCTGGATCGTGAGGTGGCGTGACCCTGTTCAGCGTTGCGCTCCACGACGGGAGGAATGCTCAAAACTAATTCTCCCGCCACCTATTTTAAGACCGGTGAGCAGGCTCACATAGCCACCGACAGACCTGCTATATTAGGCTTAAGCAAACACACGGACAGGGGCATGACAGAGAGCGAGCGAACAAGGAGACGGTTTTGCTGTGCTACTCGTTTGTGAACGTGCGAGACACTGAAATCCCAATCCAAAACAAGCAGACAGAATAAGACTGGCAGAGGTTTGAACTTTGGTCTCCTTAATGGTCGAAATTCAACGGTTATGCATACAGCGCATGTATGCATAACATCCATGATCACATTGCTGGAGTACATGTCAATGCAAATCACTGCATGGCCATGAACCGATTCCTCTGAGCAATCAAAGCACAGTTTACATGTAAACACGCCGTTATGACTGCAGGCCCTGCAACGTGAGAACATATGATATTTATTTTAACAAGACTACGGCAATAAAGAACAGTTGCACTCGGGTCAGAGCCGGGTTGGAGCTCGGCCATCTTTGCGGCCACGGACGGCTAACCGGGACCCAAACGGCCGAAACACAAAACATAATGAAAAACAAACTCACAAGTTGTTGACGTCATTCTCTCCTGCCTCATCGAGTTGTCTGTTAGACATCTGCAGGTTGCCGGGGAAACGGGGATTCTGGAAGAAACAACATTTTTGGGTTTTGTTTTTTTCTTCTTCTGCTCAACAAAATAAAGTGAGATAATTCCATCTGTTTGGGAACACAGGTGCACCCCGGGCGCGACACTCTCAAGCCTTACTTTACTCAAAAGAAACCAACACACTTTTGTTTAAATGAGGGCAGTTTATGAAAACGTGCTGTTTTGTCGACCTATATTTTCAGTACCACACATCTGTGTTTGCAGTGTTTCTCTCCGCGCTACGCACGGTAGCTGCTGAGATGATGCCCTAAAGTGCACTCGCCTGGAACCTAAACACACACACACACACCGTGTGTGGAGCAGGCAGTGTGATGAGTTCAATAAACACTGGCATGTGGACAAAAGGGTTGGGGTTGTCCACAACATCAAACTGTAATCCCCTTTGACACAGCATTACACAATAAAAAGAGTGGCCTCAGACAACACAAAAGACACAACACGTGTATTGACTGCCGATTATGGGCAGATCAACATCGAGTAACCACAACAGCCTGACAACACCAACAGTAGACGCCCCAGCTTCTTAAAAGCGGCCATTAGTGGGAAAGTGGACATTTTCATCTACAAGCAACACTGGGTAAGGGGACTCTTTATGTCCTTATGGGTTCGGCTGACTCACTTTGATGTGAAACTCCATTTTGGTGATGAGCAGTTTGAGGTAGATGCTGCACAGCTTCCCATAGCCTTCGCTGAGGTGACCCTGGGGGTGAGAAAAACACGGGGGAAGAGAAAGAGAACATGATAGGTGAGACATGATCAAAATGGGAGGAGGAGGAGTGGGGGTATCTATATTCATTTTTTCTTTAGGTTTGGGAATTCTCTGGGCAGGTTGTGGGAATAAGTAATGCAGAACGCTGAGGGATGCGTTTTCTGATACGTTGGCTGAGCACAGCCAGATGCCAAGATGCAAGAAGTGTGCGATGAGTCAAAACAATGTAGATTATACTCTACACGTATGCAGCACGTGCAGACTCAATATCTATTCAAACAACTAGACAGCCTTGGTCAAGTACAATTCACACCAAGAAATCAAAAAGAGCCCTGGGCCTGAGAATGTGTACACAGCTGAAGAGAGAAGCTATGAAACCAAGCGAGATCCTTTAGTTCCCCTTCAGTGAGATGAGTCAGAGAGTGTTGGTGGCATTCCAACAGGAAGGATAAGGCTGTAACCCCCGGTTACACAGACTCTACTTCCCGTATGGCTCATTCGCGTGACATCAGCAAGAAAAGTTGTATTCATTCTTTTACATTTATATTTACATTTAGAGCATTTGGCAGACGCTTTTATCCAAAGTGACTTTTGCCTTGATGTTCCAGGTATATTAATATGTAAATAATTAACTATTAACTAATAATAATTAACTAAGGTGTCCCATTTGAATGATTTCAAACCATGATAGTTCACATAGTGCTCATGCCACAGTATCCACAGCAAGTCTTGTTTTTAGAGGCCATAAAAGGATTACTTTGCTGAATTCCAGCCTTATCTCTATCCATCCACATTAGGGATATAGTGTGAAAAATGCCTGCAGTTGTTGCCGATGCTCTCCATGTCCCAGATGTCCCCGTGGTGAGGAGAAATGCAAAAGCAGCAGGCCAAACGTTTGGTTCCCATTGATAACAATGATAAAACAGCTGCACCCAAGCTGCTAGAAAGCGCTCTGTGTGATCCACCTTTTTTACCAAACTACACGAAAGCTACACATGGAGACTAAAGCCACGATGAGCCTCGCTACAGTTAGTGGATGTGGCATGGTCCAAAAGAGTCAAGAGACATCGTCGAAATACCCTAGTTAAAAAGATCGCTAAAAACGCTGAAAATGGACTTCACTGAGCATGTTATCATGCTCATGCTGCCCGAGGGGAAAGAAAAAGGTGAGACCGTATTCTGATGTGCTTACCCACATCCTGCTCATGTCTGTCAAATCTGCCTTGTTCCTCATGGAGTCCTTAATCACCTACCGGGGAGGGAGAGAACAGATTACAGTCAGGACTGTGGGAAACTAGTCAGCAAGATGAGAGATTACAGAGAATTGGGATTCATAACAACAGGAAAAGCGGTCTGAATTCTGCATACTTGGCTTCAACATAAGAGCCTCGGGCCAATGTAATGTAATATATACATATATCTCCTGTATTGGGGGAGGGCAATCTATTTTCTGAAACAGGAGTCGTACGAGGATGATGGCGAGGTTTATATATACATTTTCTCAGTACATACGTTCGGGTGTCCGTCCCGCAGGAGCTTGTGGAAGACGTGGCAGAACTTCCAGCAGAGGACGGCGTTGCTGGACAGCGGCAGGCGGTTGACCGCGGCCCAGAAGGTGTGTGCTCCCCTCTCATGGTGCGTTCCCAGGATGCACGGTGATGGCGGTGGGCGGTTAAGGGCCGGTAGTGTACCGTTGATTTGGAGGACATTGTTGTGACGGATTGGACTGCATCTCTCTAACCCGTGTCCATCTCAGGCCTTTGAGATGGAGTTTTTTTAAACGACCAATCCCCATAGAATAGATATTTAGTTAGATCATAATGCGTGTGTGTCAGACTTTTTTGTGTTAGAATTATTCACAATGACTCCTGAAACTTTATGTTATATAAACAGTCAATGCCTGAAGAAGTCAGTCAGTCAGTCAGCGCATCTGTCCCCTCTCTCTGCCTACGCTCGGCCCACTTTCTCTCTCCAATCAAACTGGAGCTCGGGCATACTCACGCACTAACTCACAAACTAAAGTTTGTTGTCTTACTCTCACACCGGCACAACGGGTCCAGTCACACAGCGCCGATGAAATGACCCGCATGAGGGATATAGTGTGAAAAAGGTTTTGTGGCCAACGCCGACTGTGTCTCTGGGGCACAGCTCAGCGCAGATGCAAAATCTAAGATAAGGTAAGATACGCGTCAGGCAGGCAACATGGAGCAAAGGTAAACATTGTTCATTTGAAAAATAATATAATATATATATATATATATATATATATATAAAGCTGTCTGAAAAGTCAGAAAACACACACCCACACACAGCAAAAAGGATATTCCTGGCATGCTTCTCTTTGACTGCGACCTCCTGTGTGTTGATGGCTTTATTGATGCTGACAGCCTGTAAGAGAGCAGACGGGATTCATATTAATACTACTAAAGAATGGGGGGAAACATCCCCAGGACACAACACACATGTTAGTTTGACTTGAGCAACCAGGTGATCACATGTCCGTCATGCCTGCCAGAAGTGGCCAGACTCCCAGGGATTGGCGTTCTGGGTGGATTGTAAGGGTGCACTAACAGGGTTATATTGTTAATGCATGTTGTGTTCTCTCTTCGCTCTCCCTACCCAGACTATTTTAAGTCCTCTTGCCCAGGCTTGCGTTCTCTGCAAGTAAGTCCATATAAAGAGTGTCTTGTTCACAGTCCTTTGCATTCAGTTCAATGACATTCAGTTTGAATATATCTTCTGGGAGCATGGATAGTTGGCGGAGACGTTGCATGGCGTATAGGGGCATTGCTATGCGTGCCCCCTTCCTTAGCAAGTACACCACACAAAAACACTTTCCCTTCTTGTGAAGTAGAGAGTGTGCCATCAAACAGCTTCCAAGAATCTGATAACATTTAACAGATTGTTACATGAACTTGATCCAACATGGAAAGTAAAGAGGAGATGAGACAGAACCATCAAATCACCCGACTGATTATTTGCCCGCGTGGAAAAATAAAAAAAACGCATGCGATTTATCATCCAACTTCCCAGGCTCCTAACCAATCAGGCTGCAAGTCGTCAACTCTCATCCAATGGGAGATGGACAAGGTATAGGGATCCGTTTGGATGAGGATGAGAGAGCCAGTTTCAGCAGGGACACTTGGTATTCCAGACAGCAGTCTGGAAGAGGCCTGGGCTCCTCTCTGGTTTGGCTCTGAGGCATTTGACCAAATGCAAAACAGGTTGCAGTGAACGCCACTCATACGAGAGATTGCACATTCACTCACACATATACATATATGTCAGCAAAACCTGACATATATGTATGTCAGCAAAACCTGCACTTCGATAGAAGAGTTAAAGAAGATCGCTGTATATGAAATGACATGTCTAGCTCATTGTCTAGGTGAAACCAAAGTTATTTCCTAATTTATTTACAGTGCCACTCATAATGTGTGGCTCCTAAGTATTGTGTTTGTGTGTGCATATTTAGCTCCTCAACCCTGCCTATTCAGGCAACGTCATCAAATGTGATGCAAAGGAGACAAAAGAGGCCCATAAAAAAAAAAATACAGAAATAACTCCTAAAATTAATAACAATCGCATTTTCTACTTTAACTCCCAACCGAATCCATAGGGGTTTGTGGTGCACTGCTAAAAACAGTATAGTCCAGTAATGCTTACTTTTCTCAAAACGGAAAAACACGACTGGCTTCGGGAGCCAAATCGTGATCCAAAGCCCCCCCCTCCCCCCACTGTGCGTGATACACACTGACTGCACTACCCTGCAGCAAACCACTGCCATCAGGATAAATGGTAGGACAACTACAAATAACAACGCCAGGCAACAAAGGCAAAACTGCACATCCCTGATGGCCGACTGCTGGTGCAGGTTGAGGTCAGGAGAGGACAGCAGCAGGTCTTTTTCAAACAATCCCACTTCACCCCCACCAAACGCCCAGAGACAGCTCCATGCAACCTGCCAGCAATGCGAGACCAGACCCTAAATCACTGTGGGGAGAGAGCCACCAGTATACTGGGAGAGGAAGAGGAAGGAACCAGGAAGGAAAAGTGAGAGAGAGAGATTTTCAGCTGGGGGGAGTAATTCTATGGCATTGTGTCTCAGTACAACGCAAATATATTTTACAGTTTAACTATGTTAGGAGGAGGAGAAAATGTGAGCTTTCAAGTGTTACGTTAAGCATAGTTTGTTGTCAAATCATACACTACAATGTAGTGCTCCGTAACATTTGAATTGACGAGACAAGATATCGGTTGGTGTAAAGTCATGGCCTCAGTGCTTGGTTAAAGAAAATTAACTTGGAATAAAATAAGGAATTACTTGGCAGTAACGGTTCCCAATCACTAGATAATATAATGCAGATTCGAGGTGGACTCCAACTTCAGATTTGCGATTGTGTAACTAAAGGCCTCCTTTTCGGCCCAGCCCTACAGTGGGATGAAGAGGTTGGATGTGGAGGCTGTGACAGTCTGGTGAGGTGGTTTAATCTTACATATTAACTTGCTCAACATGCCACTGGAAACAATGCGGTCCTCCCACGCACGACCCCTGTCAATGGCTGTGGTTTGAATAGCGCTGGCTCACAATAGAACACCATTTCGTGTTTAATAACACAGGCGACGTTTGCAGGTGATGTTTCAAGATAAAACGATAACATAACACTTTATTAATTCCCAGAGAAAGGAAATAATGGAATGGAAATAGTGAGAGGTTGCCCTGCTTTGTATCCGCGAAGCGTCACAGAATCAGCCTCGGTTCAGTCGGACTCATCCAATCACACAGTGGATCGAAATGAATTATCAGGTTATGCTTACACTACGATAGGCTCCTCTAGCCATGATGTAATCCTTTGGGCATGCCTTTAGGTGGGATACATTTTAACATGGCGAGCATCCAAAAGCACACACACAGAGTGAGCGTGTGAACAGTTTTAACGGTTCACAATAGAAACTACCTATTTCCGTCAAGCCGTCGTAGTGCTTCCCCTAGACCAGAAGTAAAATCAGTAGCAGAACACCAGGCCTGTGAAAGTATCTCTCTGCATCGTGGTTTTAAATTGAAATCCCGCTGACAAGAAGGCATGACCAGAACATGTTTAAGTGATGACTGCCGACATTAAACATGCATGGGGTGGATTACATTCGGGCAACAAGCAGGACACCTGTTCTAATTACATTGAGGGGCACAGAACTCCAGGCCCCCAATGTTGTCCTGTAGTTTCCAATACACGTTCCAAGCGCTACACTTGCTGTTTATGAGGAGGTTAATGTCACTGAAACAAAACGACCAGAAGAGGCCTGTGCCAAGTCGCTACATGGTTCAAATGAATGACCTAATAATGATGATAATTAAATTACTGCGTAGTGCTGCTGACATTTGACATGACTGCTCATCTGTCTGTTCCGAGCCGCCACCACCACCACCACACTGGGCTTCTAGGAGGTTCCACGATGCCCTTGCTTCGCGCGACCACACTTTCATTTTCAACTATGTTAACGTTTCGGTCCCATAGCTGCGATGTGGGGCGTTCACTTGCTTTTAGTTGACGTGAGAAAACATGTTCGAGTGAAACACAAACTGGAGGATTGATGGACTCTGAGTGGGAGGCGGTTCCCACACAGGCACCCAATTAGCCCACAGTACGACTTTGTGCTTTTGTCGGGCCGGGCCGGGGAAGGAGAGTGCCAGCTGCCCCGGGACTCTTGGCTCCAGGGCTGGGGCTGCTCGCTGCTGGCCTCCATCAATGGCCCATTAGTTCCTCGCAGGATTCACTTCCACACAGCTCGCCTGACAAGACTCTATGATGACAGCCTCTAGAAAGGAAGGAGGTGAGAACTAGCCGCTACATGGGGAGAAAGACCGGGGAGGAATCGGCTTCTTTGCCGAGGGACTCCCAGAAAGGGACGGCTAAATCCAGACAGAGACTTGAGACATTGCGCGCGCACAAAACACAAACACACGCACGCGCACACATTATCGCAACCATCTCCTCTCCAGTCCTTTGCAAAACACCGGGGCCCAATATTAGCGCTGAGCCAAGAAAAAGCAAGTCTCTTCTTGTAATTCAAAAACGTCCAAATATTTACCCGACTTAAGTCGGAGCTTACACACGGCAGCACCTTGGTAATCTCTCGGGGCTCGGCCCTCCTTTTTCAAAGTGGCTTTTGACGCACACCGCCCGGGAGCCCGCCTGAGATGGCCCCGGCAGGCCCCGCTTGGCTCCTCCAGTAGAAAGCAGGACATTGATATGCTGACTGTAGCCCGACTGTCCAGCACCACCACCAGCATATCCTGCCTGAGTCTTTCGAGTAGCTCCTCCACGTGACTCATAATCTGGTCCTTGGAAATGTGATTTCCAGGGACGTGGTTGGTCTTCCGGACAACATGTCTGGGCAGGGCCACATGGATGAGCACAGCGCCATGACCAACAACAACAATAATAATAGTATCTGCAAATGTCAGTATAGCATTTTAATTGATTTTTATAGCTGGTGAAGACGTGACCGAATCGTGATAAATCGTTTCAGCAATATGGGTTCGTGGAGAGAAGCAGGTGAAGAACGCAGGCAGGATAAATTAGGAAAGCCTTGGTCCCCTCTTGGGCTTCCGCTCCTCGTTTCAGCATATCGCGACACAGAACCGCTATCCTTAAATGACCTCGATGGCGGATGATCTAGAGCAGGAGCCGCAGCATGTTGAGATCACACCACGACCACAACGGCCTGAGTCCTGAGAAGTACGGGATGGGAGGAAGCTGGGTTGAGCAGATTAGAGCCCCGTTCCCACTGGACAAAAAAACAAACCCGCTAACACGCGCTTACGTGTGGCTTTTGTCTAATGGGGAAGGTTACGATCGGCATTCGCTCCCGGGACAGTCACAGGTATTCATTGGCTCCAGCGCCGATCGGGTCAAATGTGACACACAAGAAAAAAGAAGGCATTCTCGTCTACTGGCAATCATCAGGCGATGGGAAATGAGTATTGCCTATTTTTAGCCGGTTTTCCAGTGTTTCAAAAACCTGCACATACGTGCTCATTTTGGTGGAAAAGGGGTACAGGAGATGTTGGTTTTTACATTTTGTTCAATCGGCCAATTTTGTGACTGATTTTGTGAGTGATGGAGATGCCTTTTTTGTTCATGGCTGGACATTAATTGCGTTGAAGAGCCACCGTGCATTATATAAATGCTGGCTCTCGACATCTCTAATGGCATTGTATGCTAGTAGGGCATCACACACTACAGTGAATCTGGATTATGAAGGGAGAAGCCAGGGGCGAGCAGAGGTGAAGGCCTCCCCATAAATCAAATGGCATCACGTCTTCATCCCAGACCTGTGTGGCTGCGTTATGCTGCTACAAGTCCCGCCCACCAACAGCTCAGTGAGTAAACACGCACGTAGGAATGAAAACAGGAAACATGTGTGCCTGCCTGTGAGTGGGTCTGGGGGGGGACTGTATATTCTGGAGCTGTGCGATCGTGGCGCGCGAAGCCCTGGAGGTGGAGGTGCAGGAGGAGGAACTAGGGAAGGGAATGGGGGTGGGAGCTAGAGGCACACAGTCATGCTTCCTGTCCTGGCGCACCCTGTTCTGCCCATTTCCTGCCTTCTGAGAAGAAGTACCCTGTTGCAACACACTGAGCACCGCCACCCCCAGTCTCCCTCCCTTTGGTCAGTCTCCCTCCCTTTTGGTCAGTCTCCCTCCCTTTTGGTCAGTCTATCTGGAAACTCTGTCCCTCGCTCTGCTCCAGGTATATTCTAAACATGTTTTTAGATGGGTCAAATAAACAAATAAACATCAGTTCATTGCTGATTCTAACAGAACAGCAATAGAAAAACCCAAAAACGACAAAGCCAGCATCACACAGCAGTGCACTGTGTGTTTTTAACACTAAAACCGACCACCTATGTAAACTCCCCTTGAAGTGAGGTTCCCAGGTTGTGCGAGCGCTGGATATTTTCCACGGCAGACGTCAGCCCATTCAAAAGGTCAGGTTTGTGGAAAGTGTTACCGTAGACGGCCCACGAGCGTAAGCATCCGCTCTCATTCAGCGGTCACTCGACAGCCTCCTTTAAAATAAGTCTGGTTGTCCGTGGGCACACAAAGAGAATGCTTTCCCCCCCCCCCATCTTTTTCCTGTGTAATTGAATGCACGCATTTACACAGGAAAAGGCCGAAGACAGAGATAACCTGTTAATCTGAGGAATCAAACGTTGTTTTGTTTGAGCGCGGTGGAACACTGCCCCGGTCTGAATCTGATCCGCTGACATGAGATAGGTTGATTGGCCTTCTTCTGTCGCCACCACGTGGCATTGCCTTGGTAACCGACATCGGTCCTTTAGCACCCAAACGTCAGCACTCAGCGCTTTAAAAAAACGATCCAAATACATGTAATAATATCCTCCGGTGTCCGATGTCAATCTTCAGACAGACGTCGGACAGTAACTAGGAGACTAGCTTCCCCACACAGGGCATTGTGCTTCTTCTTACCCTGTCGATAGCACTGCTTCTGGTGACGCAGTTGAGCCCTGTGCATTCAGGTTGTCTCCGCTGAGGCCATTAACAGCAACTAAAAAAAAACCTAAAACTAAAAAACATGGAGCCGCCACAAGCAGTCTGACCTTAGCGTAGTCTGTAGGCTTTTGTTTCTCAGGGCAGGGGTGGACGGCAGCAGGTGGCTCAGGCATGCATACATAGGCGAGCACGTACACACACACACAGACATACATTGTGTGTCTCTGCGTGCACTTCTGTGAGTAATTGCGTGTGTGTGTGTGTGTGTGTGTGTACCGTCGTTTAGCCCCCAAGGGCCAGGCAGAAGGATGGCTGGAGCATAATAAAACTTTCAGACTTAAGTCCTCCAGGCTTCACGAGTGTCTCCCCTGACAAGCGCAGCCTCCTGCAGCCCCCCGTGAAGACACCCACCACCACCACCTCACCCTCCGGTGCTCAATCTACTGGCTGACAGCCGCGAGGCCGAGCGCACAACCACGGTGCTCCGAGCTACACATTACAAAGGAACATCTGTGGAGCTCAACTGTTCAGCCCACTTCAGGCCACACATCATTCACAATATAAACACCCGCTTGAAACTCAGCAAGGTGAAAGGAGGTGTATGTGTGTGTGTATGTGCGCACATGTGTGTGTGTCTCCTCAAAAAAACTACTAGGCCGTTCCACAAAACAAGGTATCGGGGCAGAGCAGTGGAAGAATCAGAGCGTAAACTTAAAAAGACCTGCATGATTGTGGGTCACAATTTCCTGAATTTCACAAGCAGGGGAATACTGATACCCATGTGTTTCCCCCCCCCCCGGGCAATATTTGACTTTAAATCTTTCCTTGGATGCTTATAGGCCTATCTGTCTGGATCAGGGTCTTGCATCTGTCTGCTGCACTGTGTTTTCATACCACTGTGCCTTCATGCATGCCAAATAACCGAAGCGCAGCGCTTGGGAATGCAAGCAGGCAGACAGTTCCTTGCTGCTTGACAAACAGTCAAAACGGCTTCCACGGTGAGGACCTTTTCGAACACCAACAACTATTATTACACACACAAGACCAACGACAACACACCAGGAAATATACAAAATAAATGCAGAATTACCGCTAATAGGCTACTTAATGATTGATTTTATTTTCTATTTCTACATGGTCCTTTCTACCTTGTGCAGAGCTACAGTGACAGAAACAATGTCCAACAATGAATAAAGTATTCTGAATCTGAACTAAAGACAATCTAGATTGACTGTGACAGTTTCGGCCCATCAGTAGGCCTACTCTGTAGTTTCTGTTAGTGTCAGCCACAGACACGGCTCTTGGTGCCTTCCTGGGATAAGGATTATTCAGAAGGAAGACTGGTGGAGATGTTCTTATCACCCACCCTCCCCCCAAGCCTCTAGTTGTGCTAAAAGTATACACACTCATCCACGTCTGGTTGCTCTGGCTCATGTGTACCTGCTCCATTACATGGTAGCCAGGCTAACCTATGTGTGCCTGTTGGCCTAGATTCACATAGATGAATAATGCACACAAAAAAAATCACTAATTTACAGATCAAACTAAATACATATAGTTTTTTGAGTAAGCGCGTGTCATTATAGAATACTTCTCAAACGAATATTAGTTTTGTATAATCCAACATTAGTTGCCTACTTACAGTGTAAGACTGTACTTGTTACACCTTGTAACAATGCGTAATCGTCAACCTATAGCCATTATCTGACCCAAGCATCGTATTTAAATGTTGGCCTCGACGCTTAGGTCACCTATGATCTCCTACAACAGCAACAAAAACTCCACTTGTCCATATTTTTTTTAAATATTCTTCAGCAACAGACACTGTGGAAACCGTTAATTTGCATTCCTGTCACATTCGAGCTGTGTGATTCGCCTACTGACGAACGAACCACATTTGCATTGCACTGCGATAAAAGCTGGATACACAAGAAAAAAAGATAGGAGGTCAATCGGACCCTTTGCAACTCCATGGATAAACGGGGAAACTTCCAACACCATTCACCGAGCGTACGTGTATCCAAACAACCCAACAAGCAACGTTATAGTTCGCCATCCGCACCCGTTCCCGAACACCGGATCTGTTGCGCCGTGTACCCCGGTGTTTCCCGTTCACTACACGGTTTGTTTCAGCAGCACTTACCATTTTACTGAGATCCATGGTCGTCCCCAAAATGACTGCGCTCTGAGAGTGAGACCGGAGAAGGAATCTGTTGGCGTTTCTCTACAAAATAACTAGTAACGGAAAGCTACCTAAGCAAGTCAACAAATGCATTGGGGGAGAAGGGGTGGAGGTGGGGTGGGCCGTTAGCTCAACATGTGTCCCTTTTTGGTATTAAATGTTCTGCAAATCCTTCCTTCCGTGTCCCCTTGTATGTTTTGCTCCCCGGTCCGGATTGTTCGCCTGACTATTTGAAGCTACCAGCTTCCGACCGCCGATCCGCTGAACAGAACTGTCTGGAAAACGACACAACCCCTCGTTGCACAAATACGCGAGAGCAATCCCCAGTGATAATACTTGAACATTGCAATGCAATCCCAGTCAAGCGACCACGAAACAAACTATTAACCCTTCATAGCGGGACGCCCAAGACAAGTTGGCCACCTTTATTTTGCAAATAGCGCGCTCTCTTTTAGACAATGGCATGGAGTCCGCAGAGAGGCACGGCTTAAAACCCCTAAACCCCCCACCGAACCCCTGCTATACACACTTCCTCTAGGATGGCTTTATATGGCACCGAGAACCTTATAATCAGTAGACCCAAAGACAATGTAACATTGTAAAAACAGCCGAATAACAATACAACTATTTTGACTAGAACTGCTTTGTGGGGGTAAAGCTGATTTACAATTAAGATGTTCCAACTTCTAGTCCTACTGCACTTTAGGTGCAATTATTAGATGGTCGTGGAACGAAGTCAACGATAAGACAAGCCTGCGGTTTGCTATTAGGAGGTAAAAAAATTAAAAGTGCCCTCAATGTACATCCTCGGGACATATTTTGGTAGACAATGCCCCCATCTGGTTTCTCAGAGTAAATTCCAAAGAAGGCTTATCTGTCTTTAAATCAGGAAAAACAAACATAGCCTGATTTGGGTCACATACACATAAACTACACGCATACTGTACAAAACCAGTAATCCTATTTAATCCTACATCAATATGCTACAAATACTAGTCATCTAGTTCCAGGCTACTGGAAGGCCTAAAACTATTACTATTTTACATAGTAGATTTACATACTATTACTATTTTACATAGTAGCCAGTAGCTCAGAGGGTAGAGCGGTTGTCTGGCAACCGGAAGGTTGCTGGTTTGATCCCCGGCTCTGCCTAGCTAATTGTCGAGGTGTCCCTGAGCAAGACACCTAACCCTAACTGCTCCCGACGAGCTGGTTGTTACCTTGCATGGTTGACACCGCCGTCGGTGTATGAATGGGTGAATGTGAGGCAAATGTAAAGCGCTTTGGATAAAAGCGCTGTATAAATGCAGTCCATTTACATATAATTTAAACATGTTAGACAAGATAAATAGATGCTTGAGTTTCATCATTTTGGATAAATTGACCAGGTGCAAAAACCACATAAATATTAGCAGTCTTGTAAACCTTCCCCCACATTATTAAGAATTCTGTTGAACGAATGGACATCAGCAGTTATGTTATGTTATGTTGTAAGTGGCTTTACTTACATTTTCTATACAATTATACTCATTGGGAATGTCAAATAAAACGCTCTGTCTGTCTGAAGACAATGGTTGCTCTTTTCCACAACGCCTTTTCTCTTCCTGGTACGGCATGGTCTTGGTCTTGGCCAATGGCAGCTTTGCAGAGACAGCATTTCTCACATACAGTGGTCCTAGTTTGTATCTAATCTTTTTCTTACCCACTACAACTGTAGCTTACTCATTTGTCATCGACCTGCTAGCTTCAATGCTATTTATGTCCTACTTACAGACATTACTTGTGTGCACGCTCTCATTGCATTAAAGACATTATATTATCGTCGACAGCCTGTAACTTGTTTTTGAGAGAATTGAGCAATTTTGCAACGTGTGATAAAGCCCTAAGGACAATGTTGTTGATATTCTGATTACGGTTTCTTTTAACAGTTATCTAATTGAAATGGTGTAGTTTTGCATTTTCATTCAAATATGCCATCAAACAATGTGCTATCGTCCCTAATTTCCAGATTGCAGTAAAATAAATTAATTATCTTCTTATTATTTTCTAGTGCAATCAATGGAGCATATTGGCTCATTCAAATCATTTTCATGTTGGAACTTGATGTGAAAGCTTTGTTACACAACATTTGGTTCAAGTCCATGTTCGAGCCAACGTTGGAGTCATCTATGGATAAGCATGGGGCACTTCCTTGCTTGAAGTTGGCTGATTATTTTATAGTAAACTAATGGCTCATATTCTACTAATAATGAACTTCAGGACTTTGTGACTTAGCAGAGTTGAAATGATCGCCATCATGTGGCAATATTGAATATTGTGAATTAAACGCCGCATTTCATTCGCGTAACTAAAAAAGTATAAGCTGATGGATTAAAACATGATGACCGCAAACCCCACAGTATATTACAGCTGCGCTACTCCACCAAGTACACACTTTCAAAATAAAAGTTAGTTGGGTCTTACTCTTGACCTTGGCTGTATGTCAATCAAACAGCATTGCTCAATGTCAACATCAAAGGTATTGTCAATCTGTTCCACTAACTGACCTGTCAGTCACAGCCCAGACCATTAACGGCTGGTGCACTGGGGCCACAATTTACCCCCTGCCATTTCTGCTGCCTCAGCGCTTTCACTGGCCTCTCTCTGGCGCTTGTATGCTTGCTCCTGTGTGCGTGCGTGTGCGTGTGCGTGCGTTTGATGTAGGATTCAATGAGTGATAAAGAGGTAAGTGTGTAACAACCAAAAGAGCACAGCGATGAAAGACGAGAAGGAGATAGGAGAGAGAGAGAGGGAGATAGGAGAGAGAGACGAACACAAGAGTCACGGGGACATACTGTATAGGAGTGGGAATCTGGGGGAACGGAACAATGTTTGCCTCCGCCCTGCTGTGTCCTGCCTGAGTGGAGCCCACGGCCGTGGCCTTGCTCCTCCTCCCCGGCATTCCACAGCTGCCGGTGGGGCGCAATGCTGTACTTGACGAGGAACCAGCACCGGCGGGAAGGGGGATTACAATGAATTACTATAGATATCTTCATATATATATATCCCTCCCTGACACCAGAGCAGCAACAGGCACATCAATCAAGCAGGGGAAGTAATGTGGTGGGAGCAGAGGAAGTGGTGGAGGAAGAATCTGGCCGGAGCAGCAGTAGTCGTAGTAGTAGTAGTAGTAGTAATATTTGAAACGTTCAATTATGCACCAAAAAAAAAAGGTTCTTCAGCGTTACCCAGTATCCCACACTAGACTTCCTCCACCCAGCTGCCCCCACCACCCCCCTGCCCAAAACCCATCCACAGCTGCTTATTATGGTGTTTCGATTGGTTAAGAGATTACTACCATCACAGCCTTTCATTATCTATCCAGGAAAGGAGCAGTAGACCGACGACTGGGACATTATGGAGCCCCAAGCCAATGGACTTATTTTAGATGCCTGTATGTGTGTGTATATGAATGTGTATGCGTATGCGTGTGTGTGTGTGTGTGTGTGTGTGTGTGTGGCTGAAAGGCTCAGTTATTGGAAATAGAACTGAACATACAATCAAAACATTCCACGTCTACCAGAAAGAAAAGGACTCATGTCTTCATAGATTCATCTAAAGTCTAAATTAAAGAGGCAGCGTCTATTTATGAGGCAAAAACATGTAATTAACAGCGGGTTCTGTGTGTTATCTTGCTACCCT
Source organism: Bathygadus melanobranchus (assembly GCA_900302375.1). NCBI lineage: Eukaryota > Metazoa > Chordata > Actinopteri > Gadiformes > Macrouridae > Bathygadus > Bathygadus melanobranchus. The sequence goes on along the minus strand of OMKP01055232.1, from coordinate 28,573 downwards.
GGTCTATTCTTTTTATAACCCCGTGGAAACAATATGATCGGGTCGATTTTGGACACACCCTGCTTGTTTACCCGACTTAAGATCACACTATTACTACTATTTACATTACCACTATTGACTGTGTTGACCATGGAGACAGACAGCGCAGGAATATATCTAAATATAGAGGAATAAATGTTTAGTGCTCACAGTGAAAGATGAGCTCTATGTTGTGTCATACACAGTGTTTCGTCTTGTCGGTCATTGTCGGTGATTGTCGGTGATTGAGCCAATAAGAAACCGTGGAGAGGAGTCGGACCAAGAATTCCAATGCTTCTACTTGTTACATATGGCAAATAAAAACTATCTATCTAATCTCTATCTATCAAAGAAGCAAATAAAACCTTCCCCACTACTACTCTGTGACAACAAACTGTTACTCCATCAGATGAGTGAAACAGAAAATCATCAACAGCACCAGACAGATCAGTAAAGAGGATATCATTTCACTGACTGCTGCCGCTGACCAGGCCACCATGTGCGTACGTACGAGCACATTGCACAGTTGGCTTCCTACAGTGGAGGTGAAAGCCAGTCAGTGTCACCGAGCAGATTTGTGCAGCTTTAGAGCACAACAGATCACATGAGATTATCGCTCTACTTGATCCCTCTGAAGCAGAGAGCACACTCATTGTTTCCTGTATAGGGCCTGTGACAGCTGTGGGACTGCAGTCAAAAATCAACAAGATTAATAACCAAAAAAACAAAAGCAAGGGTAAACCAATTCTTATCAGCAAAAAAGAGGTAGGCCTATTGATCCAGCTACACTGAATGGAATGACTCCTCATCATGAAGGTAAGTGATGAAGGGGAACAGCCGTTACACTATGGTTAGCACCCAGTTATCTAGATCACTAATACCTTCACTAAAGAGCCATGCCTGGACTTGTTGAAACTCGCCCTAACTGCCTACGACGTTAACCAGACAAGAAAATATTAGCTAGAATGGATTAGCAAATGCATTATTCACTACAATGTATAGACTACTCAGAATGGCGCCAAATGCCTCGTCTATCAAAACATTCCCTTCTGATTACAAAACAGGAGTTGCCCATGAAGGCTCAAATACAGAATGTGGAGGAGTCAAATGCATTGCTGCTGTGTCTGCTGTTAACATTGTATACGTGGCTGTCCAGTAGAGTCTAGCAGTGACCACGCATGTTTGGTCCCAGCACACATAAACCCATGCACCCTTTCAGCCTTTAATCCGTGGTGCAACTGTCATGTTTGGGTGTAGGACGTGTGTGTAGGCTACTTAACCTATCCGAAGATAACCCATAGGCCTACATAAGTCAACCCTTTGCCAAATACAGAGCAGGACTAAAATGAATGTAGCAGCCAATAGAGTAAGGCTGGTGGAAGAGCAAACGTTCAGCTATTGCTAGTAAAAAAATTTGCGAGGCTTGAATCATTTGACCTACTTTTCTAGCTTCCTATTGCCTGTCCTGGAGGGGAGGGGAGCCCACCAGACATGCAGCAGCAGGGTCCAGAGCACAATGGTAGTCTACATGCCAACTGACATTTCTTAGCGCAAACAGTGGGAAGACAAATATGTTGTGAATTGTAGCATTTGTTAATGAGTACTACCTAAACATTTAAAGGCTACTAATATACAGGGATCATCCATTCACGTCCCGCCCCGCTGTTAGACCCAATGCAGGGTGAACTTGATATTGCTTCGACAAAACCACATCACAAATCAAAACATTAATCATAGTGGCCATCCTCGTAGACCTGCGGTGGGGCTAAAAGCTTTTGGCACCAGATTGTCAAACAGAGCTTCCCTCACTCCTTTTCTGCTCTTGTCTGGCTTACAGTTGGCAGACAAACAGCACAGTTATCTCAATTCAAAAGGCCATTGACCTACATTTCAACAAGTCTTTTGTTCTACTGGGTCGCTGGCAACAATATATGCTCATCGCCAAATATACATAAATTGTTGGAGACTACACTACGTCCCCTCATAGTTGCCCAGAATCTGCATGAAGTCTGTGTCTGGTTTGATGGAAAATTAATAGCTTTAAAACAGGTCATATGGATACGAATTGAGAAGAACACAACCGCACCAATAAAGCCTTCAACAGCCCCCAGTCTGTTGCTCGCCGCAAAACCGAATGGCATAACAACTTCCATTCGCAGCGTACATAACACACCACAGCACACCCCACGAAACACGTTGAAATCGATCGCCATAATATCCGTCTAAATCTAAAGACACCACTCAACGCAATCGCAACGAACTGACCCACGGCGATGAGCTCGACGATATTAGAGATGTGATGCAAATATTGCTGAAATCTGTTTATTTGTTGTTTGTGTGTCCGTTGAGCGTACCTGGCCCCGCTCAAAGTTCTCCTTCTCAAGTTCCAGGCTGTTGGCACCACCGCTACGTCGGATCACTTTGGGAATAGCGTTCGGGACTTGCTGCATGGAGTTCTTCACTCGATCCATCGCTGTGTCGTTTAGAATAAGTCAGATGCACGAAACAACTCACGGGATACGCGGTTGGAATTACATTTTAATGCGCGCCGACTGCGCTCTCTGATTGTGAGACGTCCACGGGATATGGCCTCTGCCCGACGCCCCACACTGTCATGTCACTCAATATATTGAATCTATCTACCCATCCGAGATTTGTTAAGCTATCAAGTAGCATAACCATTTCAGGAATAGATGTTTTCAGAGTAAAGTACCACCTCGCTGGACACAAGCACGCTATTGCGCGCCTTGTGTACTTTTACTTTGAAAGGTGAATGTCCGGCAGTTCCAAAACAGGTGATATGAAAGTGAGCTTTATAACGATCCCCCAGATTTTGCCCAGATTTGATCCATCCTTTGTATCACACACGTTGTGGCATGTATTATTTTAACACAAAATTACTAAAAACACAACTTGAACCCACTCCAATAACTTCCCTCAAAACACATATTTAATTGCGCACCGTTAAGTTATTTCCAAGCTGCAGGGTGTTGATGCTACTACAGCGCATAGCAACGGCCACACACTCCGCCCCGTTGCTGTCAGCTACTGGTTGGAATCATAGCATCACCCGCCCACCTAAACTTATTCTTTTGTTTAGAGTTTTTAGATTTAGAGTTTACTGACGACACACTAACAATAGCACAATTGAATAAACACGTGTAAAACATGTGACTACTCGTGAATGTAAACTGTAATTGACTTATGTCTCCTGAAAATAGTCCTACTTTATTTACACACATAAACACAGGCACAGGCACGCGCGCGCGCGCGCGCACACACACACACACACAGACACACTCATCAGACTAATACATTGGACGCACATGGCATGCCACAATAACAATATTGTATTGAAAATATTATTCATTAATACAAAAGACTTTCCTGTTTGATATTTAAGGGTAAAGTATTATTGTCTGAACATATTCAACATCAATGAATGTGTCCAGTTCATAGTAAGTTTAGACGCATTGTTCTACAGTGTATGGTGGTAGGTAGACAGGGAAACGCCTAGGCTTCAAAGGGACATTGCCCTGTTGACCTGGCTGTGATAAACGTAACCACTTGTGTTCAGTGTTCAAATGTGGTCAAGTTGTGGTCAAGTTCAAATTCCCTGCCTAATACTGATGCAGGATTGCGTAGGGGAAGTTGGTTTCCTTCCATGTTGCTTTGTTTTGTACCATTTTAGGTAAAAATTCCTCCTTCGACATACCCCTGGAATCACAGCAGAAAGAGGTGGTGGGGGTGGTCCCCACATCCACGGCCCCAGCTCCACAGGAGGCATGATGGAATCAACCCATATACAGTACTTAAGTTAGAAATAAGATCCGATCGTCCATCACAATGTTAAGATGTGATCAACATGATCATCTAAATGGTTTCATATTGTGTTCTATGCAAAGTTAAGATAGAAACTGCTATCAGACGGAATAATGTACAATAAAATGCTAAAAAAAAAAACCAGCTCATGTAGTCAGAATGGATTTAATTCATCAGCCCTTTACAGTCGATGTATGACTCGATGCTACCCCCATCTGGTAGAACCCGGAATAAGCACACCACCGCGTTTGGTAGACGTTCATAACAAATGCAATAAACTGCACATGAAATGAACTACAGATATTCTAATAGCACATAGCCATCGCGTGGTTATGTGTGTTATTTGAGTCAACAATTAAGGGACTCTCCTAACACCAAGAAGAAAATGGGACGCAACTGTTATGCACATGAAAACGTAACATGCAAATACGCCTCCTTGCGTCACATAGTGAGTGTAGCTATTTTTTTTGTGCCATACAGTATGCATGGCAGGAAGAACCAAACAGCTCACGAAATAAGATTGCTACTACTTAAAATACCTGAGCAGAATCATTAGGCGACACTATCGGATGTCCACTGTCAAGTAAAATAAGTAAGCTGCCCAGTTCATATATACAATAGATAAAACAGGTGAGGAGAAGAGAATGCAGACCTCCCATTAAACCTCGCGAGATTAGCAATGTAACGGAGGAAAAGGGGTTGGTTTGAAGTTTTAGGACGCATCTGTTGATGAATCATAACAGCACTAAAATGTCTGGAAGATCGGGCCGGGCAGAGACACGAAGTCGTGCGAAAGATGACATTAAAAAGGTGTTGGCGGCTATTGAGAAAGTCCGCAAATGGTATGTATGCTTATCAGATACATACATGTAGAGAACACCTTTGCAACACTGTAATTTAGCACATTGTGGTGTACAACGAAACGAGGTTATGGCGTTAGCTGAGCAACTTTCCACGACGGTGTCTTACTTTTAGTCTCACTAAATGAATGCAACACACCAAACTAGTTAACACCGATCGAGGCTATATGGGTGATTAAAGATAACAATATATTCAACTTCGATAAGAAAAATATCACCGAGTTCTCCTGCTGGCTGCAAGCGGTTGGTCGTCGACATGCATATCCAAATGAGTGTTTGATTAATGGGGGGAAGACATAACCCATAACTTCACTGTTCTTCTAGTTATGTCTGTTTTCTAAAATGTATGTTTCGACGTGCCTAGTGTACAATGAATACTGGACAGGATTGTTTTTGTCACCTGCCGCCCACTGTACAGTTGCATGGAAGATCATTCAGATGAACAATCTTCCAATTTTTAAATTTTCATCCGCCTTGCAAAAACCTATAGCTAAACAGCCAGATGTGTGACACTCCAGGGTGTCATCTAACTCATGAGAACTATGTCGTATCCTTTTCACTCACCACGTGTGCCTTTGTGACACCTACTCAAATCAGAGCTCATTCGTCAGTTGTCTTTGTCACATGGACGTTACTTACATACGTTAACCTTGCGTTATAACATGGTCTACAATGGTGTTACTTCAACCATTTTCAAACCTATGCCATCAACAGGGAGAAGAAGTGGGTAACAGTTGGGGACACTTCCCTACGTATATTCAAGTGGGTTCCAGTAACAGAAACCAAACAGGTGAGGGGAATTGCGCCATATTTGATTATGAGTTATGCTTATATTCTGCAGTAGGCCTATAATATCTTTCCTCCCTCTATACCTTATTTGTTTTCTTTGTCTTTTCCCCTCAGATATATCGAACCAAATCCACAGGGGGAACAGTGCGTGGACTGAAGGATGTGGTCTTAGAAAACACCTCCAACTCCTTACTGGATCTCAACGGTGAGTGCATGATGAGACCAGCCAAGTCTTGTTGTTTATGTTCAAGTTCAAGTTTATTTCACATGCCATCTGTCTTCAGATGACAACAGTAGGGACAATACGAAGACAAGAAAGTATATCATGATTAACAAGTGCATTAATAAGTGCAGTGAACAGCGTCCAGAATGCACAATTATTGCTGAGTATACAAATAGCCTGGAGGAAGAAAATATCCTTTAAATCTTTTGATCTATATTCTATGGTGGGCCCAGTAAAAAGAACAGTGTGTGTCAACTGGTAGGCTGCAGACTTTGGGAATTGAACCCAGAACCTTTGGGCTGGGACAAAAAGAAAGAAAGAAACCTTACAGAGACACCTTACCACAAACAGAGACACCCTGATTGTTTACTACTCTGGCTTTTGTGTCATGTTCTCCAGATGAGAACAGCAACCAAAGCTTTCTGTCAGACGTCGTCTACCAGCCCAAGATGGACAACAGCAGCAGCAACTCCAGCTCACAGCACCTCAGTCCTCCGCACCCATCCGGCCTCCGCACAGAAGACGCCCCTCCACCCATGCTGGGCCAGGAGAGTGTGGACGGTACGTAGTCAGGCCCCTACTGGGTCCCATGATGCTTATTTTATCTGACCTGTCACCTGACAGTTGTTATTAGCATAGTACAACTGCAAAGTGACAAACTCATGGCACCGAGTAGTAATTTCATTGAAAGATAAACCTTGTTACTTCTAATGGGATGATGGATTTAAATACATTGTTAGCATATAAAATGTCAGCTGAATGAACTTGCATGCATATATAGCAATTGTTGGCATTTTTATATAATACATTGAAATTAGGCAAATGCATCCATAAGAGTATAATTTAATCAGTTACACTTCGATCACAACGTTTGCTTCAAGATGGCCTCCTAGAGCATAACATGCACGCGAGATAGCGAGTTACAGCACTATATTCTACATACAAGCACCCAGTCGCAGTGCTTTGAATTGTAAATGTAGCAAATACTGAATGAATCAACTGATTTACAGTATAGACAGTATCTCCTCTTCTCACCTTGAACACAGAGTCAAGCCTCCCAGGCCAGGAGGGAGCAGACGAACCACCTACACTCATCAAGGAAGAACTTTCCCCTGGCTCAGCGAGACTAAGTGCTCCGAGCACACAGGTTAGCTGCCATATTCAGAATAAAACTGTGTTCATGTGTTCAATTTCACACACATTTCTAGGAACGTATGTCTTAACTTTTCTTGAACAACAACATTTCTTCATTCAACAGGAAGAAACCGATGGATCGGGGGCGCCTCCTTTAAAGAAAGTGTGCGCAGGAGAAAATGTCGTGATGAGATAATGCACTGCATTTTTCAGCTTTTGTAGCAAAGTACACAATATCGAGTCTCAGTTACTTGGATTCTTTGGCGAAATATTATAGATTGTATAAGCTATCAAAAGCATTCAAAGCCTTTTTAATGTGTTTATACAGATGTATTACCCATACATGGACGACGCGAGAAAATTTGATCTTACATTTTGGAATAATCAGCTTTCTAATGAAATCTTCATATTTATGTGTGCACCAGTGTAGGAAGAATGTTTTAAAATCTGTTTAAAATCATATTTTTTAATCAGATTTATACTTGAGGGAGATATGGAAATTCTTTACCAATAAGACTACACACATTTATATAGCAAAATTGTTTTAATGAAAATTTGCCAACAAATGTCCACTCGAGCATTTTACAGTATTCTATGATTTTTATGTTACCGTACAAGAATGTGTAATGGTATTCTGGTCACCACTGTTTTCATTCATGACAAAACTAAGAATAATGTCTGCATAATTGCCTTCGCTTTTGAGCCTTGATATTCATTTTGTACTGCTTTTACTCATGCGATTCTACATGTATGCTATGCTTACCACCAGGAATGTGATTGATTCCTTTAAACACCTGGAATGCAGCATGTATACTTTCACTATGACATGCTATAAGCCGACATTTTGAGTGCAATTTGCTAATGTTTAATGTGAAAAGTTTTCAAAGCCATAATAAATTGTCACTTTCCAAGTCCTCAGTTATTACACTGTAACGGCAAGCCACCAGTTCATCAGTATAATCACTCATGGATTTACAGCGGTTGTGTTTCTATTGGGCCTCTATGGGGAGAAGGCCTTATGGCCTAGTGTGGAAATATCCCCGTTGGCCACTGGGACATGTTCACCGCCAATTTCGAGGCCATTCGCTTTGAGGACGACCGACAGCACGACTTTCTCTCGGAGGGGCGGTCCAAGGTTGACAATACACTATAGCGGAGAGTGATTGCTCATGACCATATTGGATGAGGGCACTGTGTTCCTACAGCCAATCAGCGGCGCCGGGGGGCGGGTTTCATGCGCGCGACGCTGCTTGCTGCCGGGGAAACAGAGTTGTGAGGTTTTACCGAATTGTGCCGGTGGACTAGAAACTCCCGCCATTTCGCCGAAGACCTAACCCCTTGAATGATTCAATTAACTTTTTACGAAGGATCGTTCATAGAAGTGTTCTGACTTCATGAGGTTCACACCACGCGGAATACAACAAATACAACCGATTACGATCATCTACGGGACAAAAAGCGTGGACTGTAGAGCGCGCCAGACCTCCCGGCGGGAGCCGTTTGCCGTTGCCGCGACTTCCAATCCCAGTGCAAGCTCGCGTCTCTTCTTCGTCATCTCGAGACACAACAAACTTTTCCAAACATTAAACTGACCAAAACTTCAGCCGCGCACCTCTCCTACGTCGGACTTTGCGTTCAAAAAGCCAGCGGAGCCGTCGCGACCACTGCCTATCAGAAGGATGCGATGAGCACCGTCGCAAGAAGTGCAGTATTATTGTTTTGCGGCGAGGTAGCGACGCAGCCCGCTAGCGCTAGCCAGCTAGCTGCTACGCGTTAAGTGCGGTGCCGGGGCCTGCCGGTGCTAGCGTGCAACGTGCTAACGTTAGGTGGTGACATCGTACGGCACCCGGGATACATGTTCGTGTCGTGGCATTTTATTGTGTTTGGCTAGGTTTTTTTGTTTTTTGTAAGGTCGTTTTAAGTTGACGATTGGCGATCTGTGCCGTCTTGCGTTTGCGATGGCACCGCTTTTGGGTCGGAAACCTTATCCGCTGGCTAAGCCGCTAGCCGAGCCACCAGGCCCGGACGAGGAGGTCTACATCATCGAACACACCAAGGAGGCCTTCAGGAACAAAGAGTATCCTTCTGCCTGCTGTCTCAAGTCCACTCTTGCTACGTTCAATCAACCGGCGTGTTACGTTAAATGGTTAAATAACCGATCCGTTTAACGTGGACCCAGACACGCGTGTATCTTTAGACCCTCCATTAATGTAGCCTTTGACGCCAAGAAGGTTGGTAGGCTCATTATTTCATGCATTGTTTTGCCCGCATGTTCAGTTTGCTCACAGGCTTGGGTAGCAAGCCCGCTAATGTAAAGGCCACACTGCTAGCCCTCGGAAACAAGTCGCTCTGTTGCGAAGACGTTAACTACGTGACGTGCAAGTAATTGTGTCGTTCAATTAGCCGGCTAAGAGAAATGTGGCCTGTCAGTGACTATAATCAACACTGTTAACTCGATCGCATGTGTCCTTTTGTCGCCGGTTAGCCGTTGTTTGGCACGGTAAACTTAACGCCGCAGACTAAACCATAACAAGCGACATAAAGTGAAATGTGGCAGTGAGTTTGTAACAATTGCCATTGCCGAACGACACACGGGAACCGATTTGCTTTCTGTATCCGGCAACCCCTTTTCCTTGACGCCTTGCTGTTTCCGAGAAGTTCGCGTCAAACTTGACAGGGTTCTCTAGTGAACAACAGTTTCACTTTATGAACCCGTCAACAACGGATAGGACCGCGATCTCTTTATATACTGTGTACATATGGAGGAGTATGGATTACTTTAAAGTATCTTTGCCCTAAAGTAACATGTGACCTAACCTTTCTTGCTCATCAATCCAGGTGGCGCATGGTTTCCATGCTTTTGATACATACAGGGGGGGGGATCATTGCGTTTTTAAAGTGAGTGTCACATTATTGTTGTAAATGGGCAAAAAATGCAGAACCCATATTTGGTCTTTGATAATTATGTAAATCAGGCTGCCATGCCATTGTCTGTGCATGCTTCACCCGTTATTGGTCCACGGTTTGTTAATAATGAATGAGGGGGCGAGTGACATCAAAGTGCAGTGGGAGGAGGCAAGTCATCTACTGTGAGATTTGCAGTGAGCGAGGAATTTGGTAGTCTACACACGCCCTGCTTCCTTCAATGAGGGAGGCATCTTATCTTATTGCCATTTCCTTAACACAATTGAACTAGAGAATATGAAGCACGTCTTCAGAGGTATGCAGAGCGCATATGGACCTGCAAGAGCACGGGCAGCAACCAACTCACACACAGCGAAGCATGGGAGGAAGAGCAAGAGGTCACTGAATTGTAAGTGTGTGTACGCTTTTCCTATATCATGTTATTATTGGCAGTGGGGAGATTGCTTGCTATTTCTGGTAAGCAATTGACCAAATGTGTTCACTTCATTGAATCACGTTCACCACCATAGACAAGCTACTACTTAGACCTTCAAATGCGTATGTTTTATAGTTTCTCTTTGATAAGAGGTAAACATGGCTAGGAATGCCCATTGCTTAGTCTGGCAGGATCATAAGTTGTCTATAAGCTGTATATACCAGGCAAGAGATAGTGCTCCCCCTGCTGGTGAGTCAGCACGGGGTTATGTAATGCATGTGTAAGTAAGCATTGTAATGCAAATGGTGTTGGGGTAAATTACAATGGTAATCTATTGAATCGCTATTCATTTAGCTGGAGATGATAGGAAAGTTATATTCTTGGAAAATGTTAACTAAAACCACTGCCTGTCAAAAAAAATGATGTTGCGAGCGACACATTATCGCATATTTTAGTGAAGAAGTCAAAATACAGTACATGCCCAATATAAATTCCACCCATATTCTGTATGCGCAGACTCCAGGAAGAATATCCCAAATGGTTTGAGAAGCCAGTGTTGGAGATGGTTCACCACAACACCGTGTCTCTGGACAAGCTGGTGGAAATGGCCTGGGTGGAGATCCTCACAAAGTACGCCGTGGACGAGGAATGTGACTTCTTGGTGCGTATATTTGTCAAGTCCTACTTCAATACAGTTGTGTAAGCACGGTCGGTTGAAAGTTGTCAACTGAACGCGTCAGTTGCCAGGCCTTACATGTTCCACCGGCTGCTCAGGTGGGGAAAGAGAAGAGTATGCGAGTGAAGGTGGTGAAGGTCCAGCCCCCGGAGAACCAGGACAGCGAGACCGCAGAGAAGAAGCTGGAAGGAGCGTGTGACTCTCCATCCAGTGACAAGGAGAACGCCAGCCAGGAGAACCAGAGGAAGGAACCCTCCCCCCGGGAGGAGGAGAACCGGAGAGAGAGTCTCAGTGAGTTTTTTCCGTCAGCCAAACCTGAATACTATTTACTGTAATATAACTGCTCTAATATAATCGCGTGATGTTCAAATATGGAGTTGGTGTGGCGCTCTATGGGCGTGTAAAACTAGTATCCTAGGAAATGTGTAACTTAGCTGAGTCACTAGGGGGCATTGTGGTGCTGTCATGTGATTTTTATTTTTTATTTTTTTAAAGCAGAGTTGAATTCAGTGTTTCTCCCAACACACACTGAGCGCTCCTCTGCCTCACAAAACCAGGAGATTACATAGCGCCTGAGATATGCTGAACACCAGGCAGCATGTCAGGGTAGATTCACAGATCGAAACCCAACTGTAGTCCTTGTCGTTCTAAAATGTAATACATTGGAGGAACAGCACCTTTTTTTTTTTTGGTAATGCACGTGTTAAAACATTCGACATTTGTTTCAATTTAAATGTTGTCTTTCAAAACGCCTGGGCATGCACTGCATTTACAGCTTAATTGGACTGCTCGCCACTGATTCAGATCAGTGCATTTCCTCAAATAAGTTCTCTAAACGACAAAACTTTGTTACTTATCAGGTGACCGGGCACGACGCTCGCCGAGGAAATCCACCACTGCCATGAAAGAAGAGAAGAAGAGATGGGTGATGCCCAAATTCCTTCCTCTCAAGTACGACGTCAAACTGATCAATGAGGATAAGGTATGTTTGCTTTGCTTATCACATTTGGTGGTGGCATTTCAAAGTCTGTTTTAGGGCCATTATGTATCCCAATTCCCGTATCATGGTTTGATCTTTGTTCCTTTGTCTCAGTTCAGGTTCTTGGTCAGTTTATGACCAGGGCAAATCCAAAGTCAATAGTAGATACTCTGACAAATCGTCATGTACCGTTTGGCATAGTTAAAAGTAAGCCTACATAACATATTTTACCAAAAAGGTTTTATATTTGCACTTTGACATATTAATACATTTAAATGTACATTTAGGGCATTTGGCAGACGCTTTTATCCAAAGCGACTTACAATAAGTACATTTGTCGAAAGAATAAATATAAGCCTAGAATGAGAAGATTTAGGGAATTATGCATTCAAGTGTGTGTTCTGACTTATGCTTGCTGCCGTGCATCACCCATGTGGGTGCTACACAACTTGTGGGTGCATCACACACACACACACCACACAACACACACACACACTCTATGTAAAGCGCTTTGGATGTCTTGAAAAGCGCCATATAAATGCAATGAATTATTAAGTAAGTCGGTGTTTATGTTCTCATTGATTCCTACGTTCCTCTCACAGGTGATCAGCAATGTTCCAGTAGACAGTCTGTTCAGAACAGAGCGTCCTCCGACCAAGGAGATCATGCGCTACTTCATCAGGCATTATGCTCTGAGGCTGGGCATGGGTGAAAGCGCCCCCTGGGTGGTGGAGGATGAATTGGTTAAAAAATTCAACCTCCCCAGCAAATTCAGTGACTTCCTCCTCGATCCACACAAGGTAACTTGTCTGTTTGTTTGTTTTTTATCCCTTTTTATATCCGTATTTGTTGGTTTTCTTATCCCCACTATTATTCATGCCCCTTGTGTTTAGTTTTTGGCTGAAAATCCCTCCGCTAAGCGGAAGAGTCTCATGTCTCCCGAGGCGAAAACCAGTAAAAAGCTCAAGACGTCTGACACCCAGAGCGAGGAGTCGGGAAATGAGAAGGGAGAGGAGAAGAAGAAAAAGAAGAAGAAAGATTCCCTCACCATGCCCCTTAGTCCAACTATCTGGGGACACATGCAGGTAAGACCATTGTACAGACTCTGATTGTAAATCTATGCTTTGCTCATAGGAGTTATTATTTGTGTGTGTCTGCTGTTTTGAGACCAAAATAAAAGCGCCGTCCGTTGCCTATTTCAGAAGATGAACGGCTCCCCGCTTACAGTAAAGAACTCTGGAACGCCTAAAAAAGGAGACGGCAAAGGCTCAACACCCTCCACACCGAAATCAAGTAAAAAATCCACCGACAGGAAAGACGGTAAGAAAGCAGGAAAGACCGGCGACAAGAAGCTAAATGGCCTCAAAAAGGATGGAAAATCTGGTCCCAAGACTCCCAAGATGAAGCAGATGACCCTCCTCCACCTGACCAAGAGCACCCCCACTGGGAGCCCCAAGAAGAAGGCCCGCAGCACGGGTATGACGCCCAAACTAGGTAAGCCCCTGCCCCCCATGGCCCTGCACCTCCTTCGCTATTACAAGGAGAACAAGGGCAAAGAGGACAAAAGGAACGCCATGTCCACCCTCATCTCCAAGGCTGCCAAGGCCTTGTCCCCGGACGACCGGGGCAGGCTGCCGGAGGAGCTGAGGGACCTGGTGCAGAAGCGCTGGGAGCTGCTGGAGCAGAAGAGGCGCTGGGCAGCCATGAGCGAGGAGGAGAAGCAGGAAGAGCTGAAGAAGAAGCGCGAGGAGCTCAAGGAGAAGCTGCGGGAGAAGGCCAAGGAGCGCCGCGAGAAGGAGATGCTGGTGCGCCGCGAGCAGTCCCGCCGCTACGAGGACCAGGAGATTGACGGCGGCAAGAGCCTGCCCGCATTCCGGCTGGTGGACATGCCCGAGGGGCTGCCCAACTCCCTGTTCGGAGATGTGGCCATGGTGGTGGACTTCCTCCACTGCTACGCTGGGCTGCTGATGCCAGAGGACCAGTACCCCATCACGGCCGGGGCCCTCATGGATGCCCTGGCTGGGGAAGACGCCGGCTTCCTCTACCTGAACCGCGTGCTGGTGGTGCTGCTCCAGACGCTGCTGCAGGACGAGCTGGCCGAGGGCTACAGCGAGCTGGACATCCCCCTGTCGGAGATCCCCCTCACCATGCACTCTGTGTCGGAGCTGGTGCGGCTGTGCCTGCGCCCCTTTGACGCCCACGGCGAGGAGAGCGGCCAAGGCTCTGAGGACTGGGGCGTGCTGGGGAACTTCGACGACACGGTGACCAGCGAGTTCCTGGAAAGGCTGGAGACTGCCGAGGTGTTTGAGCTGAACCCCCAGGAGAAGGCGAGCCTGCTGGTGGCCCTGTGCCACCGCATCCTCATGACGTACTCCGTGGAGGACCACGTGGACGCCATGCAGCATCGCTCGGCCGAGCTATGGAAGGAGCGCCTGGCGATGCTCAAGGAGTTGAATGACCGCAAGAAGGCTGAGAAGATGCGCCGCAAGGAGATGGAGGAAAAAGGTATTTTGTTGTGTTTTTTAGATGTAGAAATAAGATTTGTATGAAATAATGTATAACTCTATCTCTTTAATTCCTTGAAAGTATGGGGTAGTACACTTCAGCTATGTCTGTTTGTGTGATCCATAGTTAAAGAGGAAGGAGGCACGCCCAAAGCAGACAAGACGGAAAAGAAGAAGGAAGTGAGTGCCAAGAAGGAGCCCAAGAAGGAGGAGGAGAAGGAGGACATGATCAGCTCTGTGAAGAGCAGGAGGCTGATGGCGATCCAGGCCAAGCTGGACAAAGAGGAGCAGGACAGGCAGAACAAAGGTGAGCGGCGATCTGCCGCGCAAACGCAGAAGGTGTAACTGAATTATTGGGTCATATTTGATTCAATGCGTAGCCTAGCCTACCTCGCAGTGTGTTTTTCACTGCACAAGCCAGGCACGGTGAAAACATTGCCTGCTCCCCATCGGAGTCTCCCCGTCACGCGCACACTAGCCCGGTCACCGAACATACTATCTCCCGACTCCACCACCACCAGGCAGGCAATAGTCTTTTGATTAGACAGCATATGGAACGCGAAAGGGAGCTTACTGTAGTTGTAGTTTGCTCTGCTGCAAGTGAACACATCTGACCGCTCTACGCCGTGCAAGCCGAGGGTTGTATGGGAAGCCTATCGGACCGCGACAAGCGCCACTGTTCACGTTTGCCGAGAATGTTGAGAAACTTGCAATTTTATTGGATTAGATTTCTTTTTTTCAACTTGGCTACCCGATATGTTCCTAAAGATACTTCATATGTATTCTCACATTGTGTCATTATACATCACTAGATTTAATCTAGATGTTATTATCATCATCAAAGTGAGATCAACTGGAAGTTATGGCCTTTTAACTTGGCATGAGCCCTTATTATTCTGTAGATCATACAAACGCAAAACACTAACTTACAAATAAGGGTCAACGGTCAAGTTTGAGCATGAAAGGGCAAACAACTGCCACGTTTCCAATGATCTAACTACAGTGAATTTGGATGGGCAACAGTGAAACGTATTCATCTTTCGTAGTTTGACACTGGCGTTAAGTTTATTTTGCCTTTTGTACAGTATTGGCCTCTTGATTGGGGCAGTGTAGTGCGTTATTTCTGACTTTGTTTAGCTTGTGTTTGTCGTGTTGGTGCCTGTGTTAACTTCAACTCTCTGCATCGCTCTTGTCACACAAAATCTCGACTTCCAGAACGCATGGAAAAGGAGGCGGAGGAAGAGCGCAGTCGTAAACAAAAGGCTGCCGCTGAGAGGGCCTTCCAGGAGGGGATCTACAAGGCCAAGCTGGTGCTGCGCAGGTCCCCGCTAGGCACGGACAGAAATCACAACAGGTGTGGACCAACTAGCAACACGACACACCGTAGCGTCCTCATAGTACAGGCAATGCAGGCAATGGTGTGAGAATTACACCAAACACAAGGAGACCGCAGGAACAGCGCCCTCTCTGGTGAAACACTGGTTATTACACTTACCAGAAGTCATCGCTATGCGATTTTATTGCAACAACCAGTGTTTCACCAGAAATGTTTTTATGTAACTAACTATACAGCCATCTTTTATTACATTTATATATTTTATTTGTTGTGCAAAAAGCTACAATTTTATGTAACTAACTAGAAATGATAAATGTAACCATGTCACTAACTAGAAAAGATAAATGTAGCTACTTATACAAGAATGTTGCTGGAAGATTTCCTGCTCTTATGTCTCAGGTATTGGCTCTTCTCTGACGTGGTTCCTGGGCTTTACATCGAGAAGGGCTGGGTCCACGAGAGCATAGACTACAGCTACACCCTCCCCCCCGAGGAGAAACCCGCTGAGCAGGAGGAAGAGGAGGAAGACGACGGTGAGCGTTGTGTCTGACAGTTGGATGATTGGTCATACTGTTGACCTTGTTGTTTAGTCACCCACTAATTTGTGATAATATTCACCTGCTTGGGTTCTTGCGGCGTGTTTAATATGAGGTTGTGGATCTGTATTCCAGGAGTTGAGAAGGACGACGAGGGCAGCACAGACGGTGGTATGAGTGAAACTGCTCAGACGGGGCCGGCAGCAGAAGTCTGCATAGAGGCCACTGTGCCCAAGCAGGGCCAAAACCTCTGGTAAGGGCTTGCTGTCCAGCACACTCCAACTTTCAAACGCCCTTTTATACAGAGATCCCAGTGTGTGATTTCTTTTTTTTTACATAGCATGCCGGTGTTCCGGAATCAGAGGTGTGATGTATAACATGCGTCGGGCAGTGGCATTGCTTTCCAAACAATAGTGGTGGTGCTTTCGCTAGCCTGTGCACATTGATATCACATTTATCATATAAAATGTTACAATGGCGGATTCGTGCGCGCAACATGTTTGTTGCGATCAGAAACATGTTGGAGTTGAGAAGCTTGAGGAAATTGGCCCACATAACACGCCATCGAAACGGTGCAGGCTTAAAGGCGGACCCCCCCCCCCC
>OMKP01055232.1:1333-11721 GCA_900302375.1 Bathygadus melanobranchus | reverse complement strand
CCCCCCCCCCCCATCAGTGTTTGTACCTTTTACACAGAAGGTGAGGTGGAGCATGCCTGTGTTGAAAAGGCAGTGTAAAAAGGGGCTTTTTAGATTTGAGCGTGGTCTCATCCTCTCTGATGTTGTGTATGCTGTGTATCTTTCACGTCTTATTAGCTGATGTCCAAGTGTCTTTTATGTGGACTGGTTTCAGGTTTGTGTGTGACACGCCAGCGGACCTGGAAGAGCTGGTCGAGAGTCTTCATTCTCAGGGCGTCAGAGAGAGCGAGCTGAAGGCCAAGATACAGAACAGGTAAACGTGTACACCTGGGAAGGGGGGCCATATGCTAATTCATGGATGAGATGGTACAATTGTACAATTTGAGGCAACCAGTACTGCCGTCTAAAGAAAAGGGAGATGTTTGGCTCTCTGAAATTAGAACTGTGCCTGTTCTGAACGGCCCAATTGCCCGGCCTCCGGTATTGCTGCTTTCTGGAGAACCGCTCATCCAAAAAACGTCACACTCGACACCACACTCGCTTGGGTCCACAGCAATAAACCCGGCAAGTGTGAAATCGAAGGACCGACAGACAGGCATGCATACGTAGACTCTATGTATAGTTAAATTATGAAATTGATTTCCCATACAGTCGACTGATGCCGAAGGTGACTTTTGTCTGTCCACAGGTACCAGGACATTCTCCACTCTATCCATCTGTGCCGGAAGGGAAAGATGGGCCTCAGGACCTGCCACGGCCACCAGGAGCTGCTCAAGTACCTGCGCAGCGACATCTTAGAGGTGGCCTCCAGACTCCAGAAGGGAGGCCTGGGATACCTGGATGACAACATGGACATCGAGGACGAGGTGAGGCCCTTCCGTCTGGTCACAAGACGTTGATTTGATGTATGTTTTGACGATTGAATGTAAGGAAATGTGTCGTTGACGTTTTACGTGCTACGCGAGTGGATTCATTGTTGCCGACGTAGTACTAGTAAATGTCTGTTCCTGGTATGTCTCCGTTGTAATCCTGTGCTCTCATCCCCGCCCCTTAATGTGAACACAGGTGTCCCAGATGGAGAGCTTGAAGGACTTTGGCGAGTGCATAATCACCATCCAGGCGTGTGTGATCAAGAAGTTCCTGCAGGGCTTCATGGCTCCCAAGCAGAAGAAGAAGAAGAAGCAGGCCGGCGAGGAGAGCAGCAGCAAGGCGGAGGAGGTGGACGAGGAGAAGAAGCTGGCGGAGGAGGCCAGGGTGAGGAGGAGGAGGAGGGGTGGGGGAGGTGCTCGCTGGGGTTGAAATGTAGTGAGAGAACGGAGAGTCGTAAAGACGATCGAATGGAAACGGCTCCTGTAAAATCGGGTGCCAAAACTAACGTCAGCGTTATGAATCATGTCGGAAAACTGAATCTATTCTCTTGGAAACCCGCTCAGTTCACCGTTTTGGCTGCCTGTAGCCACGGTTCCTGCTGTGTCACAGTGGTCTGTATCAACACGCATTTTAGAGCTCAGACCGATCGTAGAAGTCAAATAAGACACACATGCTCACGTGATTATACAGCGCAAAAGCAACCTCAGTCACGGAGGAACGGGTCTACTTTAAAACCGACGTCGGTAACCTGAGGTGTCGTGCGAGCGTCTCTTCATCAAGGTGACGCCCCGTGTCTCTCCACAGGTGGCCACCGCCGTGGAGAAGTGGAAGACCACCATCCGCGAGGCGCAGACGTTCTCCCGCATGCACGTCCTGCTGGGCATGCTGGACGCCTGCATCAAGTGGGACATGTCGGCCGAGAACGCCCGCTGCAAAGTGTGCCGTCGGAAGGGTAGGCGGCCATCTGTGGACGTCATTTGAGTATCATTGACGTCATGTGATTTCATTTGAGTACAATATTTAAAACGTTTGGTGACTTATGTTTTGCAAAGTAGAACATCTTGTTTTCATCCATCCATGAGACTACGGGCTGTTAGATTACTGCTCAGATATTTTAGGTTTGCGTAATGGCATACATGGACAGTTTACACACTGATTCAACTTAATGTATGTTTTACCAGCCTTTTATTCAATGAATGCTATACTAGTTCCTACCAGTAGGTGGCAGGCGAACGCCGTTCCAAGAAGCAGGCTACTCTCCTAATAAGCCTACCAAGCCAGCTTATTTTTTCCCATTTACCTTTCGTCCAATAAAAATGGGGCAGAAGTGCTTAAAAGGAGCCAGACGTGTTACTTCCTGTTGACTGGTTGCTTTCTGCTCCCCGTCTAGGGCTCCCTCAGCGCCTTGCTGCGCTCCTGCTGAGGGAGTTGAGCCCCAGACCCAGGCAGGCTAGCAGACAGCGCAGTGCAGAGCAGACTAGTAGTGTCAGGCAGGTCCACGTGCAGGCCTGCTGGCCCCCAGGTGAACATGTAGTGATAAGGACCAAGCATAAAGAAGGACTCCGGTACACTTTTCCAAACACAGGCCCCAAGGCGCTACATCTTTGTGTATTGAATTCCTGCCGTTCTAGAAACGAGTGTGCAGGAAATCACTTGGGAATGGTTTAGCTTCATGTCACAATCTCTACTCTATTGACTTTCTTAAGCAATCGTATTTCGGGCACTGTAAACCCGTACTCTGAACAGTAAAACAATGGACTGTATATTTTGACCGGTTCATGCTGACAATGCAAGATTCAGTGAATTGCTGTAGGAAAGGCAGTTCCCTCCTGTGTCCTCCTGTCTCACCACAAACGCCGTCTTGCAGGCGACGACGAGAAGCTCATCCTGTGTGACGAGTGCAACAAGGCCTTCCACCTGTTCTGCCTGCGCCCGGCGCTCTACCGCATCCCCGCCGGCGAATGGCTGTGCCCGGCCTGCCAGCCCCTCATCTCCCGCCGCTGCTCCAGAGGAAGGTATAACAGCTTATGGTTCACTTTTTGCAGTGAAGGACCGTTAGCGAGGCCAGCCTTCAACTTATCCGCTTGTGGCCGAACCACAGTGGTTCGGACCAATCGGTGTCCTGTGAGGAACTACTGGCAGCTATGGGCGTGGTGATGGACAGATGGTTCATCCAACCACCTGTCCTCACCTTTTTCAAACTGTTTCAAAGGGCAACTTCCCAGTAACAAATGTGTTGCATGGCGAGTACCATCATATTAATTTACACTGTGTTATGCTCTCTTGTAAGTTCTCTCACATTTAAAGCCTCATTTGCATGTTATTCAGGTTTTTAGTTTGATGTAGTTTGATGTATGTTTTTGCCTTTTTTTTTTACCCTACTTTGCTATGATAATCCTAATCGTAATGTTGTAATCCTAATCCCTCTGTGACAGGAATTATAACGAAGACACCGAAGAGGAGGAGGAGGAAGAAGAGGAGGAAGAAGAAGAATCTGAGGAGGAAGACGATGACGATGACGACAATGACTACAAGGCCATGGGCCACAGCTGTAAGTATCCATGAGGAACCTGGTCCTTCTGTTTGGGTAGAGACAGAACCTGGTGTTATGAGGCTGTTCACGTTGCAGAGCACATGTTTTGCACTGTGTAGTGGAGTGCATGCGTTCTTCAAATAATTATTCCTTATTGGGAACATGATTCGCAGAGCAGTTTTAACACATCTGAAAGCACGCACGTTTGGACATGCATGCACATATTGTTTTACAGCAAGATCGATTTTATTTTAGGGATTATATGGTTCTAATTAAAGAACATAAACAAGCCATGAACCAACAGTCTAAGCCTGGAGTTTGGATGCATCTTAAATCTTTTTTTGAGCACCAACGGCTGAAGCTAAAACAACAAGATTCCAGAGCTGTTGTTGAATTTGGATTGGCCGCAATGCTGCAGCAAAGAATTTGGCCACTGCCCCCCATCCTCCCCATTGGCTCAATTACTGTGTGGACGTGCTCAGGCCAGGGCCACGCTTTGATGTCCCAGGCCTTCAGCCTGGCTTGACTGAGAGTATGTGGCAGGTCGGTCCTGTGTTGGTACAGACACGCCGGTCAAGGTGGCGACACCTCATTGTGTCCCGGAGAACTGAGAGTAAAGCTGACAAACGTTGTCTCCTGCTCCTTCAACCGTCCTGTAGTCGCCATCCCTGCCTCGACCGAGACAATAGAATGAAATGTTCTGTTATACAGTCGAGTTGTCTATGCTCATCCATACTAGAGCCTGCTCAGTAGACAGACATGCCAATGATAGACTTGGGAAGCAGTCTGTATTCCCAAATACAATCTCCAATGCTGACTTGTGGGCTTTTGTCTGAAGCTGGTCAATTAAGACCATTTTAGGTTCTGCGTAAGTGTCTTACTGTCTTTAGATGCCCCACTCAAAATTAGCATCACATAAAAAGGAATATTAGTGTTTGATAATGCATGACACTGATTCCAACTGTAAAGCATTTCATTTAACTTTGCAGTGAGACCAAGGAAGAAAGTCAAGCAGTCTTCGACACGCACAAAGAGCTCCAAGAGCTCCAAGAGCAAGTCGAAGAAGCAGTCGCCCCCCAGTGGCCGGAGTAGCAGGCAGAAGTCCGGCCCCAACTTCCCAGCAGACATCGACGAGCTGGTAATAAACTCACTCCCAAACACGCATATAAGATTAACTTAATTGGTGAGTCTGGTTCAGATTGATTATGTAATTTAGTCGCAGCATTTGACTATGGACCTCCAAGTGCACTGACAGCAATAAACTCTGTTTGTGAGAAGTACATCTTGACTGCCTTTCAGTCCCCACTGCTTACCAGCCAACCCGTAACCCTTATTGATATTAAATTATATTATATATGTGCTGACCGTAACATGGCATCATGTGTATGTGATGAGATATAGATTTTCAGGGTTATTTTAATACAATGTGCTCATACGGTGTGTGTGTGTGTAGGTGCGTCTGACCTCCAGGTCAGGAGTGCGCAGGCAGGCACAGGAGCTTGAGCGCTGTGAGGAGATCCTGCAGAAACTGATCAAGTTCCGCCACAGCTGGCCCTTCAGGTAAACACAGAACGCGCCTCCTTACTTAATCAGGGTTAGCGCTAGCTAACGCTGGTGGCCCGAGAGCTTTGTAGAGGCTGTTCCGTAAACGTGTACTTGCTATTACTGGAAGTTCTATATGTAATACCTAGAATGTGCTCTTAATGACCGTACCGTTCTATCCCCAGAGAGCCCGTGTCTCTGGACGAGGCGGAGGACTACCTGGAGGTCATCTCCACCCCCATGGACTTCCAGACCATGCTCGGCAAGTTCTCCCAGGGTTCATACCGCCACGCCCAGGACTTCATGGAGGACCTGAAGCAGGTGTTTTCCAACGCAGAGGAGTACAACCAGGACAGCAGCCCCGTGCTGACCTGCATGGCCAAGACGGAGCACAGCTTCACCGAGCTGCTGCACAAGCTGCTGCCCGGCCTCAGCTACCTCCGACGGCGGTCGCGCAAACGCGTCAGCCGGGACCCCGCCACCTCCGAGGAGGAGGAAGAGGAGGATGACGAGGACAAAAAAGTGAAGAGCGCGAAGAAGATGCAGAACGGCAAGTCGACCCGGCCCAGGAGAGACGCGTCCGCGCAGGGGACGAAGGCCAAGCCCAAGACGAAGGGCGGCGGCGGCGACAACGACGCTGATGATGACGACGAAGAGGAGGAGGAGAGTGGAAGTGATGAAGAGGAGGGCAACAGCAAGAGGAGGAGCAAGCGCTTCGCAGCCACCTCCTCCAAGCGGGATTACAAGGAACAGGAGAGCGATAGCGAGCGGGAGACGAGGAGAACTCGGCGACGGGGGGGTCGGGGAGACGCTCGGGGACGAAGCAGCGACGACGAGCAGTCCAGCCAGCGGCATTCCAAGAGGCAGAAACGACGATGAAGACCATGGTGCTTTTTTGTTTTTTTTGTTTTGTCCTTTTTTAATTTTAATTTCTGTACCAGGTATGAGAAATGCTTGAGAACCTCCGACCTCCTCCTCTCACGGCGAGACAAATGGGACTCTTAGTCCTCGTTGAGTCTCTCTTGTTTGGAGAAATCTTTTTTTGTTATTTTTGTATCTTGAAAAGCAAACATTCGAAGAAGAAGAAAAAAATATCAAACTGATTTATATTTGTAACGTGTTTATTAATATTGGTGATTTTATTTTCCTTTTTTTTTTTCAAAACCAAAATAAATAATCGTTTCAGGTGATGAGAATGACCCGTGAGCTCTTAAGACACTTGACCTTTTTTTTCTTTCTTCCAAATTCCGACCTCAAGACTGCATCTTCTTGTAAATTGGCCCGATTATAGGGTGGCAAATGATCCCCCCAGAGGTAGAAAAAAACCCCCCACAAAACACTTGTGAAGTTAACCTCTGCTTTGTATGTACTGTCTGTGACCCTCTGTTGACACCCTGTCTCGTCTATCTAGTGTTCCATCTTTCCTCAGGCCAAACACACATGCAGTCCACAGCCACAACTCGGGGGTTGAAACATCAGGATCTCTATTTTTTCAGTGTCTCGTTCCTCCCAATTCTCTCTTTAAAAGTCGGTTCTCGGTGATTAACAGTGCTTTCTTTCAGACTTTGATGTCCGTACGGCAACATTAATTTCGTTTTGTTGTTTTTTTCTGAGGGTGCTCACCTTGATGTAGTGTCTTTGTTGAACCATTACCAATATCCCAGATCACATGTACATACTAATGACTGCAGATAGTCATATTTATACACACATGCAGCTTCTCTTTTGACACGGGCCAGGGATAGTATTGTAAAGTTAGTGTAAGGGGACGGGGGGGCAAGAGAGGCGAGAAGGCTTTTAAACTATTCTTTTGGGCTTACGCTGACCGATATTCTCAACTAGCCCACTGCCTGCTTTAAAAGGACTTGGTACCACTATATACTGAACACTCCCCTCGTAAAAGGTATACCAAATATGCAAACCTTTGTGAAACACAATTCTTTTATCGGATTCACAAATATATGCATTTTGAAACAGCCATTCTAAACTGGTTCAGTATTTTCCTCTTGGATTTTGTATTACATGTCATCTGTTCATCTTCACCCTTTTTATACAAGATTTGCCAAGCACTGGTGCATTTAACTTTTCATGTCACAACGACTTCTCCCAGTGGGATCGCCGTGGCTGTTGTCACTGATCTTACAAGCTACTCAAAATGGAATAATGAAAAGCCAATACTTTGGATATTTCTCTTGTCACACACGTCGGGTACACCAGGTGGCGCTATAGCACATTGTTGTGACGTCTTCTACCGTGCTGGCCAAGTGCAGCACCTGGCTCTTCTGGGCTGGGTGCGCAGAGAGTGAGCTCTTACAAGGTGCCGGGTCTTGGCTCTCAACTTGTCTTGTCTTGCACTGGCGTACTAGACAGAGTGCTGTTATATTCTGAGAATAATGTTGACCGTAACATGGCAGCAACTTATTTCTAAAATTTGGAAGACACTGCTCAGCAAACAAAGTAAAACTTTGTATTTTCTGGTGGTGGCCCTGTGTGTTCATGCAGTGGTTTTAAGTTGCGTTCCCCCTTTTTACCGTGATGTGGCGTTTTGTTAAAGTTCTTTTCAAGCTTTACTTCATAATTTTAGTGTTTTAATTTGGCCGCTGCAGTTTTTCCCACAAGCGCGTTTAATTTCATCGTTCGTGTTTTCCCTACAACTTTACATGACTAAGAGTTGAGAATCACTGTTGAAATAGTTTGAATTTTATTTTCTGAAAACATGCAAACACGACTGCCCTCCTCAATTGAAGACCCGACTTGTTGTAAATGCTTTCTTTCTTTTCCCCGGACTTCAAGTCTTTTACATTTCCTTTTTTTATATATATATATTTATAGTCTCTAAAAACTAGGGTCAGGTGTTTTCGGGGATGTTCATGTGTAAAGAATTTCACAATAAAGGTTGTGGCTGAAGAGCATGTGGTTGCTGCTTCTTTGTGCTGGAGGTGAGCGAGTGTTCATACAGGCCAGATGTCACTGCCAACTGTCAAGTTTTGTGATAATTTACAAGATATGGTTGGTACCAGATTCCAGACTTGTCTTCGTTTTGTAATAAAGTGTGTTAACATTTTCATTGGCGTGGGTTCGTTTTTTTGTTTTTATCACATAAAAAGAAACTGCTACGTGAACTATAAATCGGCGCCATGTCACCCAAACATGTTTTAAATTGCAGATAAGAATAAGGTATTAGCCCCGTTTTAATATAGTAGCTACATGGTTGTATTTTCACCATTACCTGTCAAAAATAGCCATTTTACAGGCAGTGTGAAGGAGTTAATGCCTGATAAAGGCAGATTCCGCTGCTATCTAAATACACTTTAATCTATGTGTGTCTGTTTCTTTATCTGAAATTGTGTGCCAAAATCAGCATCTTCCATCATATTTTGGCCATTTGTGGAATAATGCAAAAATAAATCTATGGTTAAAGTTTAGATAGTCCTCTTGTGAGATGTTTAGGTCAGGTCTCTTTGCTCAGCTGCCTTCAGCTTGTCAACATCCCTGCTCAATGACTTGAGCACCAAACACAAGCCATCCATTTGTCCTATCTTTGTTCCTGCACTGGCCTCAGTGGCCTGCAGTAATATACACAACAGATTTTGTGATTTTAATCGCACAGTCTTCCAGATTGCAGATACAGAGCAGAACATGTGTACCTTGACAACACACAATGTAACACTCCCAGAGTATTGCAACACAATTGTGGCCTGTCCCTTAGTGCTAGCCTTGCAGAGTCTGTTGCTCATTTAAAACGTCTTAAAATGTATTTATATAGCAGTGTTGTGACTAACTTTATATAGTAGCCTTATTTTGCCTTTGCTGTGCCATTGCATTTGGGCATTGCATACACGTATGCAGTGTTGAATCAGTTTCATGTTTATGATCTTCATACAAAGCTTCTTTTTTTTTCAAATTCTGCATTGTATTATATGATTCTTTATATTTGTATCGTTATGTAAGGTAGGGTTAGTGGCATTCTACGTAGCTTTGCAGGAGGACTGGGTGGGACAGCACGACTAAGGCAGAGAGACAGTGGAAACCTATTGTAAGGTGTTGAAAGCAGACGAGGTCCTCTGTTATGAGCAACAGGTGGGGCGGCGATGACGGACCAGTGTGAATGTCACGTTTTAAAAAGGCCGCGGACGTGCGCTAGGATACTTCTCCCTTGCGCGGACGTACATTAAATGAATGGGTATCTTTCCATTTCATTTCCCCGGTAAACACTCTGTAAACACACTGTAAATCTCTCAAAGAGGCTGCTTATTGATTTGTCAAAGAGACACATTTATGGCGCAGGAAACTGGAATATTTGACTATCTGTTTGTCTATCGGGAGAGAGACTGAGAAAGAAAGTTCCACTCCAAGATTTGTCAGAAGAAGCTGAATTCTGATTGGACAAAAAAAATAATACTAGAAACATAGAAAAAAAAATACTTTGTGCTGAAATTGGACATATTATCTTTGCGAGAGAAAAAAAATGCAACGTTAGAATGTGGACTGGTAGGCATGTGTAGTGTTGGCCTATAGCAGACTCTCACTTCCCGGGTCGTTATTTGTGTTGGACTCGCTGTCCACTGACTAATGACCAAAGAATGAACCACCTCAAATAGCTGGGATGGCCAGCACTACAGTTGCCTGCATTAAAAAAACAACAACTAATGCCAACAACGAATACATATTTTACATTGGCAGCAACAATCATGTTGTTGACGGGTTTTTATGCAGTGTTAAACTACTACTTAGGGAAGGGAGAGCTGGGTCTATCACGCTGAGCATGTGCTCATAAAGTATACGTACGAGCGCATACATTCCTCCCTGTCAGCGTCTTACGCAGTGCAGCGCGTCGGAGATCGAGAAGTAATTACACCTTGTTGCAGCCAACGCTACCAAAGTGCGAATGCCGTTGTTCGCACGGCCAGCTCGTTCTGCAAAAAGCACCTCTGTACCTTTAAAACATGTTGACTGTTGTTTGTTTGTTTGTTGATACACTCTGGTGTTTTTGAATGAACAAAAAAAAAAAAAGCAAGGAAGTGCTGCAATGTTGTGTCTAGACAGTCAGTGTTTGGTTTTAATTTATTTTATTTTACTCCATGGGAGGAGTCTTTGTGTACACTGAAGTGTCTGTTCAGTTCGCCCCGCGGACTGGCCTTCATTACCGGTGTCAGACCCAGTACTATAGCATAGACTGCATATCATTGTGTCTGTTTAAAATAGATACTAATATCCCTATGGATATTATGAATATACAGGTATATCCTGTTTGAATAATGCATTTCCTTGCTAAATACACACACGCGCGCACGCACGCACACACACACACACACACACACACACACCTTTAGCGTATCAAGGCTGACATATTAAACAACATTTAGGTCGGGTTACGTTGCCTGCGCGGGCCCTTTAATCAGCAGGGAAGAGGTTGAAAGTTGAATCCCGTCCAAATAAACATTATTTCCAGCTGGGAGTGGAG
>OMKP01055217.1:2340-13020 GCA_900302375.1 Bathygadus melanobranchus | reverse complement strand
TATATATATATATATATATATATATATATATATATATATATAAACAGCGTCTACACAGCGATGATGACTTGATAGCGGAAGCGAAGAGTCTGTTGACAGAATGAAAAGTAATGAAAAGTAGCAGAAATAGACTAAAGTCCATAAGAACCACCACCACCAAGCAGGAAGTGCTCAACTGGAAGCCAATAGGAAGCCAAGAAACAAAGGATGTATTCAGCTGGTAGCCAATAGGACACCAGGAAACAAAGAAAACAGGAAGAGGCCCCCTGCAGTGAGGAACATGTCATGTGTCCGTTCGAAGCGTGTCGAAACGGACACATGAAACCTGTTGAAACAGCGTGGCCTCTGGTGTTTTTTGAGAGCTGCTCATCCAAACAACTTCACACTCAACACTGCACTTCCTTGGGTCCTCAGCAATACACCAGCCAGCGCAGTGCCCGTTTCGTGCCTGTTCCGAACGGGCCGATCGCTTGCAGCTTTCTGGAGAACTGCTTATCTACTTCACACTCGACACTGCACTCCTCAGCAATAAACCTGACATTTGTGAAGTCGATCAGGATGAAAATTACATACATACATACACACAAACATACATACAGAGACTTCCATTATAGTTAGATAAACAAGCTCACACACACACTTACACATACACACACTCACAGACACGCACACACACACACACACACAAAACAACACAAATGTGGAGTGTGTGTGGTTGGTGACTGGTTTAAGCGGCCTCACCTGGCCCGAGTTCGTCTGGGGCTGTGTGGGGCTCATCTCACACGTGTGATTCATTGACTAATCAGTGCACACAGGTTAAACCAAGCCATCACCACACACACTCGAGGGGAGCGATAGCATGCTAGCTTTGTTCCACCTGCGCTGTCCACATTACAACAAACTGCAATAAACCAGATTATTCACTACCCTCCTGTGTCCTGATTATTGAGAGCCCAGGAAAAGCCACTTCATGTGGCGTGTAGCAGGAGCTAACCGCTACAACAACGTTGAGTGGGAACAAACTCAAAACACACGCAAACACAAAACATACACACATACCCCACACCCCTTATTATGGCCGGCGGATATGGCAACAGTTATGTATGAGTAGTATAAGTGGCAGTTATTATCTATAATGAATATGTATATCGAAAATATGTGTGCATTTCCGATCTCTGTCACTAACTCCCTCACACATCACATCTCTCCATCTCTCTCTCGCCCACTATTCTCTCTCTCCCCGCTCACTGTCACTCACTCTGTCTCTCTCCTCCCCTGGCTCTCTCCCCCCCCCATGCTCCCTTCATCTCTACTCTCACAATCTCCTCTCCATCCCTCCTTCTCTCCTGTCTCACTCACTCTCTCACCCCTCTCTCCTCCTCTCTCTCCAAACACCCCACCATCCATTAAGAAACAGCTCGCCCTAAACGATCCAAACAGATGTAACCTCGACCAGCAGACCTGAGTAGTCATGTTCATTTGCATGTGTTTAAAAACACACACAGAAAAAATGCTCATGCATAATTAAGTGTGAAACGATTTCCGCACATCACTTATTTTCACCTGATTTGAATATTGATATTTTGTTATTTCGTTGAAAGCACAACAATATTTTTCTGATTATATGTAATTTCATACTACTACAATTTGACGACTCCTGACATCCTGCATAATCACGTGATGCTATAGAGCCAAGTTAAACTTAACACACACACACACACACACACACACAAGGGGAGTTTTTCCATCCAAGGTGTGAGACCTAGTGGACAGACCAATAAATATTTTAAAGAGTCTCTCTCTCTCTCTCTCTCTCTCTCTCTACACTAACTAGGGTCTGAAAATAACAATTCACATATAATTGAGTGTGTGTGTGTGAATGTAACCCTTTGGGGAAATACGCACCATCAATGTATGCATGGCCGAATCCACCTTTGAGGTCACTGAGGTCCGGACCTCTGTGTTTTCCGAGGTGTATAAAATAAAAGTCGAGAAGTAACGGGGCTCTAGCTGAGTAATTAGTTCCATCTACTGACAGTGAGGGGCGCTGCAGAATCACCCAGCCTGCCTAAAAGCAAAAAGAAGAAGTAGAAGAAATGTATTTTGATTATATCAAACAACCGGACAGGTAGCTGGTGAATCGCCGAAGCGTGGTACAGGTAACTAACTAGAGATTTTTAACTAACTAGCCATTCATCCCCAGACATCATCTGACAAATAGCTCCTGTGCGGTCGCTTCACCTTAATTGTAATGATGCACGTCCATAGAAACAGAAACAGAGCACTGGATCCTGAAACAATTCTCGCCCCCGAACCCCCCTAGCAAGCTCACTTGTTGGGACCTTGGTATTTCTAACACCCTGCATACGGCCATGAATGTATGTCTTCTTGTAAGTAAGTGCTTGTTTTTGCCACTGACAGGATGCCTATGGAAAGTTATTGAAGAGAAGCTCTGAAATCTCATACACATTGTCAACATCAGCTAAAAAGATGTTTAGATAACACTAAGCTATGCTTTCTGTAGTCCAACACAACAAACTCACCTCTCTCCAACTTCCTGCAATAACATGAGATTCAGAGCGATATTTCTCCTTGAGATAGACTTGGTTAGACACAATAACAAACAAACAAAAAAGTTTGATTTCTCTGCAGGGACCCTTTCCGTAATGTTGTTGGACATTTCTAATAACAATCTGAGCCTGTCGGTGGCAAAAACCAGCACTTGTAGAGGACGTACGTTGAAGGGGGGCTCACCCCGAAGGGTTGTATTGCAGACGTTTGGTGGCTGACAGCTGAAGTGCTCTCGCTCAATACTGGACCATTTTTAAAAATGGTTTGTCTGCATTAGTCACTTAGACCAGAAATTAAAAGAAAGTGATCATTTAAGGTCACAGGAACACATTGTAATGTATTCTGCTGCACAATGACTTTACTTTGAATACGTTGGCATGTGCACACACCCTCTATCTCTCTCCCCCTTTCTTTACTACTCTCCTCTCTACCTCACTTCACGTAGAGGATCCTGAAGCGTAGCGCTATCCCGGTTTCTGTTCTCTTGCTTCCTATGAGCCGTGTAGTCAGGTAACAGTCCCCAGAGAGAGAAGAATAAGGACATGACAAGCAAAACAACAACGGCAAGGAGAATACATATGGAGTTTTGACTAAATATTTGACAAAGCAATATCCGATAACAGATGTAACAGAAACAGATATCCCCCTATCAAACGTCCTTCCCTCTCTCTCTCCCATGTAACTGAAAGTCCCGCTCTCTCACCCATGTAACTGGAAGTCCCGCTCTCTCACCCATGTAACTGGAAGTCCCGCTCTCTCACCCATGTAACTGAAAGTCCCGCTCTCTCACCCATGTAACTGGAAGTCCCGCTCTCTCACCCATGTAACTGGAAGTCCCGCTCTCTCACCCATGTAACTGGAAGTCCCGCTCTCTCACCCATGTAACTGGAAGTCCCGCTCTCTCACCCATGTAACTGAAAGTCCCGCTCTCTCACCCATGTAACTGGAAGTCCCGCCCTCTCACCCATGTAACTGAAAGTCACGCCCTCTCACCCATGTAACTGAAAGTCACGCTCTCTCACCCATGTGACTGGAAGTCCCGCCCCCTCTCTCTGTCTTCAATAACGCTCATCTGGAGCATCCTGGTCCCAGGCGTTCTGTCGTGAGACGGGAACGCCTGGGAATGAGGTTAATCTGCCTCTATCTCTCTCCCTACCTCCCTCTATCTTTGTCGACATCACTCTATCTACCTTTCTCTCTATCTCCCTCTATCTACCTCGACCTCTCACTCTACCTTGCTCTCTATCTCCCTCTAGCTCTCTACCTATCTCTCTACCTACCTCTATCTCTCTCTATATCACGGTATCTGTCTCTCTGTCTCACTCTATCTCCCTCTCTCCCCTTTTTTCCTCACACTACTGCTCTACCTCTCTCTATATATTTACATTTAGCTTCCAGATATTACAGTATGCACAAGATGTGATAGATCTGCTGCTGTGTGTGTGTGTGTGTGTGTGTGTGTGTTTAATTGTGCTGGAGTTTGCCCGAGCTCTGCGAATTATGATTAGTTGGTGCATGTGGTGAAATTTGAATGAAGTGAATTGTGTGTGTGTGAATTATGGATGTGTATGTGTGTGTGTGTGTGCGTGTGTGTGTGTGTGTGTGCGTGTGTGTGTGTGTGTGTGTGTGTGTGTGTGTGTGTGTGTGTGTGTATGTGTGTGTGTGTGTGTGTGTCAGCTGGAAGGCTACATGGAAGTAGCAGAGTGATGATTACACATTCCTCTGCTCAAGGTTGGCAGGAGACACACACACACACACACACACACACTCCAAAACACAACATATAAACCACCACACACACACACACACACATACACTCTCCCAGACAAAATACTTTGACTGCACCACCAGCCCTAGAGGTAATTTA
Source organism: Bathygadus melanobranchus (assembly GCA_900302375.1). Taxonomy (NCBI): domain Eukaryota; kingdom Metazoa; phylum Chordata; class Actinopteri; order Gadiformes; family Macrouridae; genus Bathygadus; species Bathygadus melanobranchus. The sequence goes on along the minus strand of OMKP01055217.1, from coordinate 8,582 downwards.
CTGCCACACATTCACACATGCTAGTGTGTGTGTGTGTGTGTGTGTGTGTGTATGCGTGTGTGTATGTGTGTGTGCCCTGAAGTGTAAATGGTAAACTGATTAGAAAGTGATTGATTGAACATTTCCTCATCAATAAACATTCACTGATAAACGTTTAACACTAGCCCACCCCACCTGCTGTTACTGCACTGGACCGGACCGGTCTGGTCTGGTCCAGTGCAGCGGGAGGATCGTAGACCTCGCTTCCTGACACTCTGCCGAAGCTCCAGGCTCCTCAGTGTTGCTTCTGTTATTTGATTCCATGCTTCGGTTGTAACTTGTAACTGAGGGCCGTAGCAGATATGGTAGTTCAGTTTTGGCGTTGTTGCTTGGTGAGTTTGGAGTTGTTTTGATGGTTTAGGGAGCGCTGTGACGCTCCAACGGCCCACTGCGAGGTTGGCAGCCGGTGTTCCTGTCTTTTGTTCATTTTTGGCCGGTCTCTCGCCTCCTCTTTGAAATATTAGTTGTGGGTTGTGGAACCAAATAAAACTTCAGAACACATCCTTTTGAATGTTTATTATATGTTGCGCTTCTATAACAAGCTGCAGGAAGGAGAGGCCGTAACACCCAGGCTAGTTGCCGGACTATATAGTTTATGGTCTATATCGGGTCTGGTCTGGTCTGGTTAATGCACTATGTGTAGTGTAGTCTAGTTTGGTCTGGTCTAGTCACTAGACGGTGTAGAATCTAGGTACAGATTATATATGTCTGGTCTAGTCTCGGGACTATGTATAGTGTGTCTGGGCTGGTCTAGGAACAATGTATATATATATATATACCCTTTCCCATCTACCCAATCAATGCTTGAATCCCATCCCCTCCTGGATCCCTAGCACTTCCATGTTTGTACGTCCTGGCACTTTGTAGGATCCTGTATGCTGGTGTGTCCCGGCACTTGAAATAGTACTTAGCTTTGCGTAGCATCTTATCCTGGCTACCTGCTGTTGTACAGTAAGGGGTCAACCTAGCAATTGTAAGCTTGTAACTTGTTCTATTGACCTGGCAATCAGGAATGCTGGAAAATTGTTCTATTGAAGAGGGAAACAACAATATATCACTGATGGTACAGTACAATTAGAATAGATTCAAGTTTCAAGCATTCCTGATTGTTAGAATCAGGAATGCTTGTAACTTGTTCTAATGTAAATGTAAATATATATATATGAATCACAGACACAGAACCATAAATGCTAGCACCGGCGTAGACCCACGTTAGTGTAGAGAACACTACAATACTGAAAGTCACACATACATACACATATACATACACATATATATATATATATATATATATATATAAAATGTGAAATGGATTTCTGTCAGGGATCCCCCAGGGCGGGATGGAGCAGCTAATGAGGTCATCACATCCTGTCAGCCAATCAGGGGCCAGCATGACAGGTGATCGTTCAATCAGGTGAATTTATGATGGCTTTGTCAGACCACTCGGTCCCGCCTCAGGGCAAGAGAGAGAGACAGAGACAGAGAGAGAGAGAGAGAGAGAGAGAGAGAGAGAGGAGACAGAGACAGAGAGAGAGAGAGAGAGAGAGAGAGAGAGAGAGAGACAGACAGAGCATGTGTGTGTGTGTCATGCGTAATCGCGTGTAATACACATTTGTTACATGTTCAATACATTGTAGGACCAGTGTGTGTGTGTGTGTGTGTGTGCGTGCGTGCGTGCGTGCGTGTGCGTGTGCATGTGTGCGTGTGCGTGTGCGCCTAACTGTTATCGTCCCGTCATCCTTTATTCTTACACTTAAAGTGAAATAGTAAAAAGACATATTTTCCAGCTACCATCAACAGCAGCTCAACGGTTTTCTGGATATTTTCCCCAACTTTGATCTTGAAGTGCAGGCGATGAATCAAAAGAAGCGGTCGCCTATGATCGCGTCCGTCTTCGCTCTAAACCGTTCATGTTCATTTATCTTCATATTTTATCTTCACTCACTCTGCCCCCTTTTCTCTTCTCCATCTCCCCATCGGCCTTGGCCAACCGCGGAGACGAGGCGGTCGTTCTGTCTCTCCTGGGTTGACACGTCTTTTATCTGTTTCCTCTCTCGCTCACACCTCTCTCTGTCAGTGGGTTCCGCCACAGCTACACCAGCCTTATTACTGTTGACTCAGTTTGTTGTTTTTGTCTCTGAATGTGATTTTTCTTCAGCTTCTCCCCGGCTTCCTACATTCCTTTGTGTCCGTGTGTGACCATATTTTTCTGTTTTTCTCTCATTTTAAAACCGTCTCAACTGTAGGACACGATGACATGACATGAACACACACATTTACTCTGTCATTCAAACACTTCCAACACTCTTCCACAAAAACAAGTCTGTTAGTCAGTATCGTTAGCCAGCCTGCTTTTACAGGCTATGCCTATCTTATTCAATTATTGTTTGTTATTGTTAAAATAGTGTAAGGAATTATTTTAAAATGTCTTGAATGTCTTAATCACCTTGAGAACTACAGAGTTAAAATAAGGATTGTACAGAAATATGTACTCAATATATCTAGTATCTTGTCCTGTGAGACAAAACTTTTCTGAATAAACTCAGGGATTTGTGCTGCGCACTAGTTTAAAGACAACATGACAGAAATAGAAAGAGATTATTGTCCACTCACTTCCTCCAAAACAGACAAGGTTCTGTGACTGTGTGGCCAAGTCAAATCACATCTAGAGAGATCAATATGTTATCTCCTCCTAATACCCTGGTTCACTAGGAAACGCAACATAAACATGACGAGTGCTTTTTCAACTAAAACTAAACATACATTAGTTTGACCACCAGACCGAGCTGTATTGATAAAGGGATGAACGATTCATTCATTCATTCATTCATTTAGCAGCACAAGTGTTCTTCGGGTTGAGAGGGTGATAGACAGACAGCCAGACATTAATATTTGTCAATGTTAATATATTAATAAGATGGAGTATTACAGTATAAGAACATCTGACATGATTGTGCGTATTCAGGGTATGGCCATAAAAACAAATACATGTTGTATACTGGAAAATAAGAAACTTAGAGTATTAGGCTACTATGAGATGTTGTAAGTATCTCTACTGACATCTCTCTCTCTCTCTCTCTCTCTCTCTCTCTCTCTCTCTCTCTCTCTCTCTCTCCAGACAGACGCATTCAAATGAATCTGTCACACAATAAAACATCCAAATAGAAATGTTTGTTGATGTCGATGATGCCAAACACCTGTTTTCCAACGTCTGTTAATAGAAATTCAAAAGTACTGATTCATAACAAATGACAAAGTTAAATGTTTCAAAAATGTCAACACTAATGATGAGGACAAACTATAAAATAAAACCTTCATCAGCTAGATCATTCTTAAACCCTAAACCTTGACTTAAGCCTTACTTTAGTTGGTTTAAACCCAACAGAACCCTAGAACATGTATTGAATATTATTATTATTAGGACTACAACCAGTTAGCTTAAAGTCTGTCTCTGTCGGTCTTGCCAATTCTCACCCCGCACATCTAAAATTCACCAAATTAATGCTGTCCGTTAATCGAAAGCAAAATTAACCAAAACTGACATCCCTAATCATCGGCATGACCAGACAGAGATTCTGTGTACAGACTCTCACTCTGCCTTCCATCTCGTAAACCCCTAGCCCCAAAACAGAGAGCAGATGTTCAGCCCCACGCTGCTCACACACAGTTTAACTGGAGCGAGACACCACAAGCCCCAGGGCATGCTGGGTAACGGAGGCATCACAGAGTTAAGGCGTCAGGACTCTCAGACCCACGACCATGTCAACATAACAACACAACTAACGTCAACCCTGAACCAGAGCTTCTAACTCAACTAAATATTTTAAGAATTCCCATCGATATAAAAGACATCTTGTTGGAATGCAACTACACAAAACACTGAACTTGGAGCTGTTGTTTGGTGTAGAAAGGGAACAACATTGTCCTTGTTTATTGCTGTGGATGGGACAGTCTAGTGGTTAGGGTTATGGGTTCCAATCCCTGGTACCTGATGCTCCAAATGTGCGTTATTGGCGAGAGAGAGAGAGGGCGAGACTTCCCAGCATGTTTCGGAGGAGGGATATCTGTTTCAGTTACATGGGTTTAGCAGTGAGAGGGATATCTGTCTCCGTTACATATCTTGGATATTGCTTTGTCAAATTCTTCATTAAAATGGTCTTTGTTCACCTTGTCTTTGTTCTTATGCTTGTCGCTCCTGGGACCGTTAACTACACAGCTCACAGGAAGCATGACAATGGAAATTGCGTTGCGGTAGACTAGAATAACGCTCTCTCAGCCTGCCTCATATCTGCTTCTTAACGATACCTCAAAATTAACTACATTCATTTCACTTTGGATAAACTGTCTGCTAAATGAAATTGTGAGTGTGATTGTAGCCCTACAATATGCGTAACATATTATATTGCTGCTACACTATTTCACACAATTCAACCTCAATTGTAAAAATGTCTCACCACACGCCACCTAAAGTGGCTTCTAGAGCTCCTCCAGCAGCAGAACACAGGTATATGATGTTGAATAAAGCGGTTTATTGCAGTTTATTTATTTAACCTTTATTTAACCAGGTAAGTTAATTGAGAACACATTCTCTTTTACAATAACGACCTGGCCAGTTTGAAGCAGTTTGATGCAGGTTAAACCAGATGGCTGGTTTAACCTGTGGGCCTTGATTAGCCAATACACCACAGGTGTGCAACCTCACCCAACAAACTGGACTCTTCACAGGGTTACCATAACTAAAATTAAAATTAAAAAAACAACAACACCATTGTCCCCACACCTCCCCAGTGCCCTTCCATCCTGGAGACCGAGGCCTGTTGCTGCTGCCTTTATTGGCGGAAGTGTCGCTGGATGGGCCATTGCTGGGCTGTCCGGATGGGCTGGGTGGCGTACAGCTCGGTGGAGGGTCTGGAACAGCCCTCGCTAGGGCCACCCTCTATCAGGGTGACGTGGCTTCCCCATCTCCCTCCTGGAGCATGGGACTTTTAGCTGTTGTCCTAGCTGGCAGAGGCATGGCTGGGTTGCTCCAGGTTGGTTGCAGGGGTGGCTAGCAACAGGCGGTTGCCCATGGCGGTTGCTGCACTGCCACCCCCGTCCCCTGCTGGGCTCCACCGGCGACCATCACTGCCATGAGGGAAGGGCTGGTGCTGGGAGGTGGCTGTGTCCCCTCATCGATTGGAGGGCCCCACATTGGGTGCCAGGGTGGCAGTGACCTTGGCACACGCCACCTAAATCTATTCTAATTGCAGTCTACCTTCAGCAATATATTGTTGTCTCCCTCTTTCGACAAATGTGTTACTTTTTTGTAAGTCGCTTTGGATAAAAGCGTCTGCCAAATGCTCTAAATGTAAATGTAAATGTAAAGTGGCTCTCTCAAGCTCCTCCAACAGCAGGACAAAGGTGGATGTTATTGAATAAACCGGTTTATTGCAGAGTTTGTAGTTGAATGGACAGGAAGGACAGCGCAGGCAACTGCTAGCATGCTAGCACTCGCCTTGAGTGCTTATGGTGACGGCTGGTTAACCGGCTGGTTAACCTGTGGGCATTGATTAGCCAATACAGCACAGGTGTGCAGCCTCGCCAGACCCCAGACTAATCAGCCTGACTCGGGCCAGGTGAGGCTGCTTCAACCAGCCACCAAACACACACACTCCACACTCTCTTTAAGCATTCGCCTGAATTTCTCATTATATTCCTAATCTTTAAAAACTGCCACTCTTGCATAAATCCTGTAATCAGGCTCCTCGTCTTTCTTTCTTGACACTGACAATCCAAAATCCTCCAAGGCAGCATGTTACCCCCGCTCGCAGATGAACGCATCAACTAGCCCACCAGTTTAAGCCACTACCACTTAAATTCGTACTCAATATTTGTGTGTGTTTAGCTTTAGTTTAACGTTTGATGGTTCGAATTTGGGTACGTGCATGGTTTATACATGGGTTAGATCGCAGGTTATTGTGATCCAGAATCAGGAAGAAATATTAGCAGAAACAGGAAAATATAGTCATGATACAAAGGAGGAGGAGGAGGAGGAGTGTGCAGTGAATGACGGAGTGGATACACGGTATAACTACCTAACCTTAATGACGTCAGACCACTTCCTCTCTCTCTCTCTCTCTCTCTCTCTCTCTCTCTCTCTCTCTCTCTCTCTCTCTCTCCCTCTCTCTCTCTCTCTCTCTCTCTCTCTCTCTCTCTCTCTCTCT
>OMKP01055211.1:0-13146 GCA_900302375.1 Bathygadus melanobranchus | reverse complement strand
AATCACAATCACACCAATAGGGAGTGTGGACAGGGAGTGGTTATAGTGGATGCTACACATGGTAAACCAACAACCACACGCCTCATGTCTCCTCTGATTGGCTCAGGCACCTAGACGTCTGCATGCTACCTGGACAGGACATATATATATATATATATATATATATATGTGAGACCGATCGAACCACACTAGGGTGGATTTCTACCGGTCTGGGACCACCCTAATTTTGGACCTGAGTTTGATTGCTGCGCAGCTATTATTGAACCTGCACTATGTATGTTTTCCCATTAGCAACCTCTAGTGGTTGGAGTTGGAGCTACAGTTGTAACTATCATTTCATCTGAGATTTTCCCACAATGGGGTGGGCAAAAGTGGACCAGAATAAAACTATTTGTAGAGAAAAATTATCTGGATGGATTGACTCGTGGACAGGCGCGTATTATTATTCTTGAGATACTATCTAGGGAACTAACTGCTAGTGAACTATTACGTTAATGAGTAACTCCTTTATAGTATGATTAGGTAATGATGAGTTAGTTAAGAAATGAGTGAACAACTTGATAATTGATGAATTGTTAATAAGTACTTCGCTAATAATTCCTAACGAAGGACTATATAGTAGATAATGATGAGTTAGTAGACAACAGACTGGGAGAATCATTGGATGGATGAATCATTAGGTAATGATTAGTTCAAGATCTGTGAATAGATCATACTGCCCACTTTCTTCATGACTCGTTCCTGAAGGATCAATCCTAAGTATTGATGAATTTCTAGTAATAACGATCTTAGGGGGAGGAAAGGGAGACTAGGTAATAGACAGGTCATGAAGTGATGATTCAGTTACTAGTTACTTAGTAACTAGTCCGTGTGATGCACCACTTTACTTGAAGGGCCACAGAAAAGGTAAGTAATCAATCAATGATAAAGTAATGAGGACTTACTGTATGTATCACTTTACCTTGGGGTGCACAGAAACGGTAACTAATGTTTAAGTAGTTAGTAATCAATGAGTCATTACTAGTTTTGTGCTGTTCACCGGCTGGTTCAGAGTTCATCAGGAACAACCCATGAAGAAAGTGGTCAGTATGACTGATTCACAGACATTCATGAACTAAACATTACTGAATGATTCATTAATATATGATCTCCCAGTATGTTAGTCATATCAAGTCATTCCTGATTCGTTCCTCACTTGTTTGTTGATTACCTAATCATGAAGTAATCATGAGCTACTCTATACAATTTGATTAGGAGTTAACTAATGGACTCATTAACTAATGGTTCGCTAGCAGTTAGTTTCGGGCGGGAGTAGCTCAGGAGGTAAAGCGGTTGTCTGGAACCGGAATGTTGCTGGTTCAATCCCCAGCTCCCCCTAGCTAAGTGTCGAGGTGTCCCTGAGCAAGACACTTAACCCTAACTGCTACTGATGAGCTGGTTGTTACCTTGCATGGATGACACCGCCGTCGGTGTATGAATGGGTGAATGTGAGGCAAAGTAAAGCGCTTTGGATAAAAGCGCTATATAAATGCAGTCCATTTACCATTTACCATTCCTCATCGGTTCCTCCTTTGTTCCCTGGTGACTACTCAACATAGCGTGTCCCTTAATGCAAAATGTTACCCTTTCTCATTTGGATATATAGCTGCAATTTACTATTTGCAAGTTACAGAGTGGAGGTTTAAGTAAGCTTTTGTAACCTTTGTGGGACAGTGTTCTTAAGAGCATCCTGTATAGCCATGACCTAGCAGTGACCTTTGGTGAAACATTTTTTATAAATAAAAGACAAGCAAATGTCCGCCACAGATTGTCCACAAACTGTGTACCAAACGGCTGGGCCAGGCCAGATGGTCAGTGGCATGGCTTGCTGTCAGTGAGCTCCTGTTCTCCTCCAAGGGAAGAAACAACACATTCAGCACATTGACAGAGAGTGTATCATTATACACATAACCCATGCATGTAGTGAGCACACACACACACAATATGATCAGAGAGGGTTTTTAGTGTATTATCTGCCCTCCTCCTTACTATACTATACTATAATAAGCTATACTATGCTATACTCTATTATATTACCTGTACTATACTATGCTATGCTACACTATACTATTCCATAATATACTATACTATAATATACTACACTACATTATAATATACTATACCATAATATACTATACTATACTACACTATACTATACCACAATATACCATATTACAGTATTCTATAATATACTATACCATAATATAATATACTATACTAGACTATAATAGGAAATATTGTGCCCAACTTCACCACCCCAACAACCCCCTCATTACCTCTCCTTCTTTCCATTCTATGCTCAAAGCAATTAAGCAAATGGGCATTAATTAATCGCTATGGGCAACAGGACACAGAAGGGGTGTAGCAGACTGGATGGATGGACTGCTGAGAGCGAAAAACACACACACACACACACAATAACAAATGTACTCCACAAATGTAAAAACAAATTCTAGCAAACCCTGCAAAATGTACTTGCCTGCACGGTGTGTGGTGAGGTTATTTAGGCCCACATACACCCATACACATACTGGAAGGAAAAACACACAAATAGAAAAACAATAAACCCACGTTATTGACATTTTTGAAGACTTCAATAGATTGTTCACTGAATTAAATAAAAAAATAACACTCAAATGAATGGTTGAAAAGGAAGTTTGCTAATTTATTCCCATCGTAAACAAGTGCTGAGCCGCAGGTTTTTCCTTGCAAAACGCCTAGCCCTGAACATTTCCTCTGGCTTTCTGCGATTAGAGCTGGACCACTCGATAGCACGTGAGCAGGTCTATCATTGAGAGACTGCTGACAGATCGTTTCCTGGACATAAACAGTACTGCGCTATTGGTGATCGGCAGAGCTCTGATATTCTCTATTGTATTGAGTAAATTGGTTTTTATATAATTACAGGACCTGGTCCTCCTCATGAGGAGAGTACAGTGCTGAAACATCACTTTGTCAATGACTGTTCAACATGCTCCTCTGAATGGTTTTCTCTGAGAGGTTAGCTCACTTCAGGCACAATACAATTATAAGAGAGATGAAAGCAGTCTCCTATTGTAATACTGATTTCTTTCTTCATTTGTGAAAATTCTAATTGAGAAGACATTTATGTGGAATGTGAATACATTTACAAATACTCAGACCAGATATAAGTGGTTCTGAATGTTCAATGTTGTTGTCCCACTGAAGCATTATTACCCTTTCTCCAGTAGATGGCAGATGACTTCTCACGGTCCACAGTCAACACAACAATAAAGCAGCAGGTGATTCATTTAGACTGAACAACTGCCTGGGCCGTCGGTCACACCACAACATCACTATACTGATCCATATCAAGCTGCCAGGAGTGTGTGTGTGTGTGTGTGTGCGTATCTGTGTGTGAGTGTGCATGCATGTGTGTATTTGTGTGTATGCGTGCACACACAAATGTGTGTTTGTGTGCGTACGTGTGTGTGCAACAGTGTGTGTGTCGATGTATGTCATCCTCCTGTGCTTTGCATATCATCCTGACTTGTTTTGTTGTGTGTCAACAGGAGAAGGCAGAGGGCAGGTCAGGGACCAGGGGGTCACATGGGACAGGGCGTCACGTGACGAGGCGGCTGTGGCAACGCTGACACAGGATGAGAGTTGCCCCCCCCACCAACCCCATGTGTGTAAGGCTAACTCAGCATGCTGTGATCTGCCTGCCAGGTCACATCCTCAGGATGGCTGGGGCTTGGAGACAGAGAGCAGGAGGGTTCCTGAACGTGAGGGTGGCCACATGCCCCCTGACCCACAACACAAATCATTCAATAATCAAAAAATAAAAGTACATCTGTGTTATTTTCCCACCTTGGATCATGAATGTGATAACACCTCTATGTTTTATCACAGGATATACAGTATATCAAGGATCAAGGATATCTTTACTATCCCCAAGGGCAATTTGCTGTACAGCCAGCAGTAACAACATAACCATCAACCGTCATATGACTTTGTCATGAGGGCTCATTATACAGTGCAAATAGTTTTAAAAAACTGCTCCCTGCTCTTGCAGTTTCCTGTAATCTCTTTGGCAGATCAATGAATAACTTCTTGTCACCTGCATCGCTGTAAAAACAGAGCCTTTGCTTTTCTACCTGCAACATGTTATGCTAGATCCAAACCTCTCAAACCCACAAGAAAGCGAAAGCTAACACTATGCTACTTCCTGTACAGCCTGTGCTACAAAGACATCACTGTTCGTATCCAAATAGCTATGTTCACAAAGCTACTCAAATATGCTTTGTTTACCAGAGCATTGTATTTAATATTCTGTGTACAAAGAAACCGTGGTGAAAAATGAACCACTTATTGACTAAATGGATTAATTTGCTTCGCCAAGTCGCCACGTTTATAATCTAATCTCCCTTCCTTCATTGAGATAATTAGTGGGAGAGGCGCGGACAAGAAAGGCGCAGGCAAAACCAGCTATCGTCATTTAATTATGGAGGTTTTTTGATATTGTCTATAGAAACACATGTACACACACACACACACACACATGCACAAATATTGTGTGATAGAGCAGGGTTGTTGTGTATGAAGAATTAAACTGTCTAAAAACTCTTCAGTGTTCCAGCATGATAAATTAATGACTTGATGTACTTTCCAGTGGATCAAGAAATGGCCCCACACATTTAGATGTGAATGAGATGAGGGCTTCAGACAATTTGAGAATTTAAACAAAAGCAGTGTAGTTATTTATGTCCACCACTAGGGGGCCCTATGCTACTAGTAAGTAGTGTAGGGCTACTGAGTCCTGGTTCATTGGCCTGCCCGCCATGTCCACACAAATCTAATGCACATGGGGGGAGAGGGCTGGTGGAGGGGGGGATCTAACCCCACGTTCATGTGGGTTTCCTAACCCACACCACAAAAGCTTCACTCCTGCCCACACTCTTGCCCTGCCCATAAGCAAGGCAAGGGCACTACATCTGGAGTTGGTTCCCAGGCACTATCCTGTGGCAGCCCACTGCGCCTAGCTACTAGCTAGGATGGGTTAAATGCAGAGGCGGAATCCCCCATGGGGGATTAATAAAGTATGTCAACATAATGTGGTGGACCTGACACTGACATTTCATACTGAAGTTACTTGATGCCATTTATATTCTATATTGAATCAGGATCTGGATTTGAAAAGAGAACAATCCTTTTATAATTAGTATCCTATTAGTTATAGTATGGTTTAATGAAACATAATTTAATGTAATCACCTAATTAATCATTTAATGAAATAACAATACCTTGCTTTAGGTATTTAGAGATGGTTACATTTAAGAAGGCCTATTGTATTAGAGATGGTTTAAGGTTCTATGTAGTACAAGGACCTGGTAGGCCTGCATAGGCTACCCTTGTGATTGTGATGAAAGATAGCTGAATAGAAAAATCTAGTTATATACTTATTTAGGCAGTTTTTAACAGGTTAAAACACAGGTTAAAAATCTGTATTTCTGTCCTGGTACATTGAGAAAGTAAAGCAACACTCCCTATTTCTAACTCAAACTATATGATAAATGCAATCATAACAGCAATCAGAATAGCAGACCTATACACTATATACAGCCAGCCAGTGTGTGAGTGTGTGTGTAGTACTTGAATCCAGTCTTGGTGTCGAGACAGGAATGAATTTGACTCAAAATCGACTGTGTCCAATTCTAGTTATGTAATCTAGTTAAGTAACCTGTTAAGTAAACTGTTTAAAACCTGTTTAGGCTGCTCACCTCAACCTTTTCAAACAATGGGCGTAGTTTAACAGTAAATAGTTGGGCCAGTTGTGTTTAACTGAACTAACCTGAATGTGCTGTTATTTTGAAAATGATGTCACACTCAACAACAGAAAATCCTAATGAGCAACTGCGTTTATGCGTCTTATCTGGAGTGCAGTTTTAGTCGATACACCAGATGTCGCCACATCTACATTCATCTACACTGCAAGTCCCCATTAAATCGCAAGCAGTCCCAACCCCAGCGACCACCCTTTTCCAGTCATTTGCATGGGCGCGTCACTCGGGGGTGATGAGATAAGTCTCCCCAAGCGATTTGGAGTAAATCCGAGGGGTTTGAGAGTAAACACTGTTTATGTGTGATTTTGAGCGTTAGCGCTTAGCTTAGCATGTATTCAAATTGACACTGTGATGTCATTAATTGAGCTATGGACACCAAACCTGACACACATTTTAAGTGGGATGTACTCTATGTGCATACCTATGGCCCTTTTCCATACACATGTGCTGACTTGGCTTGACTCAGTTTGACTTGGTGTGTCAGCCGAGCGTGGCTGGGATTTGCATCTCCATTACAACAGGGCTACCTGCTTGAAGACATGTTTTTAACTGATGATGTGCTAGTTCTGAGTCACCTTGATGTTGTTCAGTTTGGCCCGACTCCAGAGATGGTCCAACTCGGGTGTGAGTCTCCGACTCCGACAGCGTGTTTAAAGTGGTAATGGAAACGTAAATCAATGCAACATTGTTTGTGGCAAAAAAACCCTACTAGTTTCAAGGGTGTGGCGCCTTCTGAAGTGGACTTGTGATTATTTGAAACTGTTCGCTCTTGTAAATAATTGAATGATTTTTTTAATTTATTTTTTAAACTATGAATAACTTTTAATCAGACATGTCCATGGAACATCTGTACTAAATTTGGTGTTATTTGGTGTTTATTTAGAAGATGTTATTTAGAGGTTTTCCCAAAACTTTCACTTTCATGAAAGCTTTGGATGAAAACAAAAGTTGTTGAGTCTAAACAAACCTGCAAATGTTTTGATTGATAATAGGATTCTCCAAGCACTCTAATTGACTTGCACTTTGAAATGTCTATTGTCTAAATGTTTATTTGTGATGTTGTGTTTTATATTTTTGAAACTGTACGTTCTGCTGCTCATCTTGGCATGTCTCTCTTGGAAGAGAGATTTTAATCTCAATGAGACTAACCTGGTTAAATAAAGGTTTAATACTAATAATGCACTTTACAGAAAACTCTATCCAGATGGACCTTATGGGTCCAAAAGGCAAAACATTTTCAGCATGTCAAAAAAGGCCAATACCAGAAATGTTCCTCCTTTTGACCAGTCACAGGCTAAGATATAGATCTTACTAATCAAAAAATAATAAGAAAATCCCTACAAATACAATACATACTACATGTATCCACAGCTCAATATCTAAATATGAATCAGCACCACTGTGCCCACACCTCCTCTAAGGATTTCCATTGAGTTTTATTGTCTAACTGAAGGTCACAGGCTGGTATTCGAGGAACAGCCGCATAAGCTTTTAAATGAAACCCTTCTGCGTCATTTTCTATCTTAACAACCGTAATAAATCAGACGAGGGACCACCAGAGAGGCAGTAATGCACGCCCTGCCACTTGTTTCCAGTTAGTTTGGTATTGATTCTCCCTCTTCCCTGTGATAGCACTATAACCATCTGACCTCTGATTGCTGCACTAACCTAACGCCACTGGCCTGATATCCAGCGCACACCACCCTGGCATTGGAGAGAGAGCGAGCGAGAGAGAGAGAGAGAGAGAGAGAGAGAGAGAGAGAGAGAGAGAGAGAGAAAGAAAGAGAGAACCACAGAGGAAGAAGCCGTCTCCCTTTTAGTGGCTTGTCATTGATAGGGGTTTAGTTTAACACGGGCCACAAGTACCCCATTGGGTCATATCCCATTGGGTCCATAATATATTCAGTATTTTTCCTTATGAATAACATGAATGAACGGTTATATGATGCATATGGAAAAACACAGAAACACACACAACACCACATCATTACTCACCCACACTACTACACACCCAAGATGTGTGCACAATTGGGTTGTCCAGATTTTGAGGGATTTATTGTGATCTAACAATGTACAGATGTCACACATATCTTTTACATACACTCTGCCATCTGCAAATACTGTATATGTTTTGCAGGTGCAGGGTAATCAAATGATTCCTTAGCTTTATTGTTTAGCAAAAGACTACATCTTTTTCTTTTCTTTTTTTAAAACCATAAATTGTTGAACTTATGTTATGCATCTGTCTGGTTCAGAGGGAGGACAACCCTCCTCTTGAACAACTGGAAGACCTGATCATTCCAATCCATGTTGTTGATTAAAAAATCCTTCATGCATTTTCATAATAACAAATTAATAACAATGAATTTGTTATTATAATAACAATTTATACAGGCACACTTGATGTTGATTTATTATCTTACCAACTTTCATAATCAATAAAGAATCCCACTGTTTTTATCAACTGGTTGAGAATAATAACCATGCACACCCAACTTTATATTTCAAACAAAAACCAATAACATTCACCTCTACATTATTTATATTGTACTCAGATCTAAGTTCTCCAAAATACGACATGCACAAAAACGTCAGGAATACATGATACATTAAACAATAATAATTTTAAATCAGATTATTATCATCCAAATAAAAATACATGACCAAATGTAGAAGCATTGTGTGTTCTGCTGTGAGGAAGGAGAGCCTAGAGCATTGTTTGCTGGTCGTTGAACATTTGGCTAACATTCAAATGCCCTATTAAGTGAGGGGCGTGCTCAGTGAGTTCTCTGAATGCTCCAAAAATACATTGGAATTGTTACATTTGGTCTATTTGTATTATGGGGGATAATTCTGGAAATCTGTGAATCATTTGTGATTCATTTTTTTTTTTTTATATCTACTGCAACTGAAACGCTGCACAATGTAAAAACAAAAAAAGTGCAACAGGAGGTCAAGACACAAAAATCATTACCAATAGTAATCCTTGAGCACATCTGTAGAATCTTAGGTATGCCTGTATTGATTCCTGGGGGAGTTTTTTGTAGACAAAATCTAATAGATTTCAATGAACCAGACATGTCCAATCAATCCCAGAGAAATTGAGTTAGTCCACTTGGAGGAGAAACGTGACCCTGCTGTGATGTACAGGTGTGGCCATGCCCCTCATCCACTTCTGTCCTGTGAGTCTCCCTCGAAGGCGTCGTTGATGTATCGGTGCTGATATCCCTGTGGCTCGGGGGTTTGTGGGTCAGTCAGTGGCACTTCATAGAGGGGCTCCCCTCTAGACACCGTGACCACAGAGACATCTAGTGGCCGATGCGATGAATCGTTGATCTCGTCCTTGTTGTCTTCATCCTCGACCCCCAGAGCCTTGAGGATGTCACACTTGCACATGGGGCAGGTCCTCTTGTCCAGGAGCCAGGGCTCAATGCAGGCCTTGTGGAAGATGTGGCCGCACGTCAGAATTGTGATCACGTCGCCCGCCTTGTAGGACTCGATGCACACGGCACACGTCTGAGCGTCGACCCCCGTCTCTGGGTCACCTTTCTTGACCGTGCGCACCTCCAGCTGCTTGATAGCCTTCTGGGCGTCCATCTTCAGCCTGCGCTCAGCACTCCTCTGTGACCGCATGTTGTGGATCCGATGTGCAGAAATGAACACAAAGTAGCCGATGGACGCCGCTGTCACGAAAAAGAAGGCGATGGACAGGAAGTAGAGCCAGTAGGTGTCCACCCAGGGGCCATGGGGACTGCCCATGTTGATAACCATTTCTACCTGGATTCTGCTGTGGACTAGTTTGGCGATCTCAACACCCACTGCGTTTCCGATCATGATGGCCACTATCCCGGGGGCCTCCATGTGGGACATGTGCATGGTGATGTTCCCGGTCCCCTCCACATTGTACACCACAACGGCCGAGGCCCCCTGGGTCTTGGCCGTATTGATCTTGTCGCTGAAGGTACAGTTGCCCCTCTTGATGAGGGCTATCCAGGAGGGAATGCTGTTGTTGACGCTATAAACAGGGAGCGGACCACAGCCCATGGAGTCCTGAATAGGCAGCCTCAGAAGACCGGAAGCCCCCTCCAGGGGGGAGTTACGGCCGTACACACCGCACTCACAGTATCGCTTTATGGTCGTATTGCTCTGGTTGTCATTATAGCTTATTTCCAAAAAGGCCGTCCAGAATAAAAACGCTGTAGTACACCGAACAAGTCCCGACAACAACACAAGGAAGAGCACACATCGCCCTACCTTTAGATCCATGGCAACGCTTTTCTCTTCAACAAAAACGCATGAATCGCTTTCAGTAAACGGTATCGCTTTTAAACACTTTTCCTTTTTAAAAGAAGTCCTGTTTTTTGCTTCTAGTTGCTGGTTGTTTGATCGACGGCGACCGGGATAGTGCTAGAGTTTCACCAAACCTGCTCTTGATGGTAATCTGATATGCGTCTGTGGTAACATAACACGGGCTCTGCGTCAGCCACTCACCTCTCGTTATCTTCCTGGACCTTGAACAGTGAGCACTCCTCTCACAGGGCAAGTTCCTGCCACTTAACAAGTTGAAGTTCTGAACTGTTTTGAAAGCCAAAGGAATGCTAGTCAATAATGGGAGCGGGGTGGAAACGATAAAGTGAATGATAAGGCAACAGAACAGGGACAAAGTCATAAAGACAAGGAGCGGAGTTTGTGTAATAAGGCTGTTGACTTTTCCATTTGTCATGCTCACGGGGAGAAGCCAGTGAGCCTGAATTTCTTGTTCAGCTTGTTTGTCTTGTCGAAATGTGAGATCACTGTTGTTGAGTTTGGTGAGGAAGACAGGGAGCTTGTTCTACTATACTGTTCTGCTCTATTTTGTCAGAACGTGAATGAGATGTGAATACTTTCTATTACATCCAAACGAATGCAAACATGCACAAGTAATTCACTTTAAGATAAGTAGAGCTTCCCTGTGCTTTACAGACTAATGTAAGTTGAGTTTAAATGGGTTAAGGGCTGTATTCCTCTGCAACACAAGGTAAAGAGAATAATGAGCTCTCCTAGCCTCCTCTCCTAGCTAACAGAGAAATCTGAGAAGGAACAGCATTCTGCCACCATAGGCATTGTTGTCAACAGAGGAAAGTCCTCCCTTCCTCTCTCTCTCTCTCTCTCTCTTTCTCTCTCTCTCTCTCTCACTCTCTCCACACACCACACTCTCTCTCTCTAAAAGCCATGCATGCGTGAACACACACACATCAATGCAAACATTAACAAAAACATATACACGCAGCTAGCATAACGAATGAATAACGACGCATCTTGCCAAAGTGCGATTTTCTTACAAACAATTACAGCTCATGAACATAAGTAAGCAAGGAAGATTGAGGAAGGAAATTAAATAGCATGTCTACACAGGGCAGCAGGGACATGATTAATGGGTAAATACTGGCCTCTGCTGGCAGTAATCAAAGTGGTTCACAGAGCAGATGTATCTTCTTGCAAGCTGCATAACAGCCATAGCCAACACTGCTATGTTAAAGCAATAAAAATAAAAAAAATAAATAAAAATTATTAATAACTCATACGCCGCCGTCAGTGTATGAATGGGTGAATGTGAGGCAATGTAAAGCTCTTTGGACAAAAGCACTATATAAATAATCCATCCACCATTTACCATAATAAGTAGGCCTACGCCGAATAATAATTAATGTTGTTGTTTTTATTATAATTATTATACTGATATTTATGTTTTTTTTCTTTAATTGACGAATGTCATATTTTTTACTTTAAAGGGATACGCCAAGATATCTGTGAATTTGCATTTGCATTGAAGTTATTTAATCCCAAATTCATCATTGTGTGTCCAGACTAGAGGGAGAGTTCACCAGGTTAGCTGCTTCCATTGACTTGGAGTGTTACATTAGCCTAGTTCCAGTTCATGTGTGGAATACACAATCTAACAAGCCAAGTTAGCTATCTTAAATTAGCAAACACTAGCTAATACAATTCAAAAGTTAGTTGGGCTAACTGAACTCTCTATAAGCTATTGTGATGTCAAAAAATATATTGTGTTACCTATAACATGATTGTATTCAGTATATGTGTATTTGAAGTCATTTTCAGGACCCATTATATTCTGGTTGGGTCATGTATTATTGTATAACATACAATAATTATGAGCAAACAAAAAAAACCAATACTGTAGCCTACCTTATTTTGTCTCGAAAGCCAACACAAAAATATGCTGAAGCTGCCTATATACCAATATTGTACAGAATAGGGCAGAATAGGCGCAGTGTGGCACATGTACAATAATGATTATGAACTGTATTGCCTTGAAGTTATAATTCTATATAGTATAACATATTATCCAACAAAAAATATGCGTAGGCCTACATCACACCACCCTTAAATTTCACATAGACCTATCATACAATCATATCTGAAAAAATCATGAATTGAGAAATAATATAACAATGCATTACATACACACTACGTGAGGATGTAGGCCTACTTATAACATCACCTTACATGGATGATCATACACTGGAACCAATGTCAAAACCAGGCAGCAAATGACAAGGTTAGGAAGAGCCTGCCTTGCTCAAGAACACCTCAACATGCCATAGATCTGGGGAACGAACGACAATTGCTGCTATTCGACTTGTAGTACAGAGACCGTGTTAGCCCAACAATAATTGCCCCAATAATGCTACATGGGGTCCTGTCATGATAATAAAGCCATCATCAATGATGCAGTAAAACAGCCGCAAAACCCAAGTTTTCCTTGTTCAAATGACCATCTCCTATAGCAGTGTTTCTCAAATGGGGGTGAGTCATTCTATAACTAGGGCTACATGTCATGTCCATGGGTTGTATTTATCAATTTTACTAAATAGTCACTTCAAGCAATTATCAATTTTATATTGGGGTACATTTATCTTTCATTTAATAAAAAAAGTGAACAGGTCCCATCATTTATTTTACAGAAAATGCATATTCTATACTGGAATTTGCTGATTTTGTGCTGTCCGATTTGCCACATGTCAGGTTTTGCTCTTCAAATGACACAGAAATACATGTTTTTGAATATTATTTTCATAATTATTTGTTCAAAACAATCAATTCAAATATGAGAAAGGTGTTTTAAAAACTATTTGGATCATTAATATATATTAAATCATGCACTTTGTGTGTGTCCGAGAAATCTCTGTCAACTGTGTTACCCATTGTCAAAACCCCTATAAATCAGCAATGGCTTGCTCCAAAGTGACATGTCCAACATCACGTGATGTCACTTCCTTCCGTGGAGGGAATTTTGAAG